>APFE030676812.1:0-16525 GCA_000404065.3 Pinus taeda | reverse complement strand
TAGGGAGAGTCTCTAACATTAAAATCAGTATTAAACAATAAATTGGTAAGATGATCATGACAGGAAAAATATACAACTAGGAAGAACTCGTTGGTGACATGCTGAATATGAACTGATATGAATGTGAAAATTTTAATAAGTACATTTGGTTTGCCTCTTTACTAATTTCAGTAGACATGAAACAAACTTCACTAGTTAGTCCTTAAGAAATCTTTAGAAATCTTCCAACAGATGGAGAGTACCTCAACATATACAAAAAATGAATCCTCTGTCATCGCATGTTCAATTGTCCATACAAATAATTGAAGTTTGGTATGTCAACTCTTTAGATGTAGACCTGCAAGAGATTTTGTATCAGCCTACAATTAACGAAATATATATAGGATCGATTAATAATCTAATATAATATTCCTAATTCCACTATCAGCTCGAGAATAACAAGGTGATATAATTTTACTGCTTCGAGATGCTGAACAAGAAGAAGAAAGGGAAGCCTAATTATACACAACCATTTAAATTTGACCTCTTAGAACTTGTGACATAATCTCATAATAATATTGCAAGCAAAGACTCATGGAGTTGGAAAACAACAGGGATGTAAACATACACAATAAATGGAAATGGAATATTTCCAGGTATTCAACTAGAAGACACACAACAACAATAGAATCTACACTCAATTGCATGAAAAGTTTTTGACGATATCGTATAAAGGGTAGAAAAGAAAGGAAGCATAGAAAATTAGAAAAATTTCTAGAATACTGTATTGGGTTTGATGTCTTGCAGTTGCTTGGATATGGAGGATATATATTCAAGGAAGAAAAACTATAGAAAATGATGGTAGTTTAGAAAAGACAGCAACATAAAAAATTGATTCCAGACAAACTCAATGTAGAAAGGAACTCGTCATAGGCATATGACTAAGGATAGTCGACTGAACCAAATAGGAAAAAATAAAAATTGATCATCGACTTGACTTGTGATTCAACCCATGTTGCTTCAATAAGAAGTATAGAAGAAAATGATGTTCAAGATAAAATGTGATCCAAGTAGACTGATAGTGACAAAGTTTCATCCAAGTATTCTAGGTTTGATGACATATTAAGTTACCTGGTAACAACATTCAGTAGAGAGAACAACATAAAATGGAGATTTGGCTGGAATGTTATAACTATGAAACAGAACAACATAATATAAACATTCCAATAAGAATTAATGATCCGCCTTTTGCAGTCCAACAATTAGTACATAAGTCGGTTGACCACACGTTATATATGCCTATAATTATGCTCATCACCATGGTTATAAGTTAATTATTAGGTTGATAGAATATATCTAAACCCCATGGAATTAATTGGAATATTCGTAGTAATATTGACATATTTCATTGCTAAAATTTTCCACTAAGGTTTTTTGTTGTTGTTGAAATGTGCATGTAATTCTTTCTTATAAATAACCACAATATAATTTGTAATAAAGTTATTATTTAGTTAATTTTTATCATTTTATTAATATATTAAATTTCATAGGAATAATGGGTTACCCATTTTTATGGTTATCATGAATTGAAGTTTATTTGTAGTTGGGTCCATTTAATTTATATGGCTTCCCTAGTTTGTCTTAATTTAATGTTAATATTTTCTTCTAACTTAATTTCGAAGAAAATAGATATTCCATAGTTATAATTTAATTATTATGTTGATCAGAGATATTTAAAACAGATGGAAAATGTTGGAATATTCATGGTAGTATTGACATATCAATGATAAGATGACTGTCCAAGTTAGGCATAATCTACTAATTAAATTATCTCAAATTAATTAATTTTTTTAAATTGGCATATCAACACATCATATTGGGAATGTGGTATTTCAAAGCCATGGTAATGTAAGAAGAAATGTTTCCAATTAAAATATTTCCATAATAATAGTGGAGTGAATCAACATGGATAAACATATTTATATATATAATATTTTTATATATTATATAACTCCACAATATAATAATAAATAATAATAATAATAATAATAATAAATATATATTTTAGCTAACTTTTATGAATTATTTAATCTAGTTAATGCAATATGTATAATGGGGTTAGTGTTTTGATTCTTATCATAGATAGATGGATATAACAATTTTCAATCCATTTAATTATATGGTCACAATAGTTATAAAAAAACCAATAAATCATTTTATAGTCAAAATATTCTATATATAGTGTATTTGAAATTAATGTTGAGACCATTTTTTAATCAAATAAATCCCAAACTTCTATTAATGACTGATATTAAAAATATTAATTATTGATTATTTTACCTCTAGCATCAAGCTATTGATTATTGATAATTAAATTAAAATTCTAGAAATCTTATTACAAGGCATACACACTATCAACATAACATAATTAAGGAATCATAAATATGTTTTCACAATTTTATTTATATGTATTTCAAATGTGTAAATTATGTATTCCCATTTTTCTTTAATCACTAATATTTATATTAATATACATATACATATACATATACATATACATATACATATACATATACATATACATATACATATATATTATATAATATATATATATATACTATATTATAATATAAGAATAATAAGATATAAATATGATTTTTTATTATATTTTTTGTTTTGTTTTGTTTTTTTTTTTAATTTTGTCTAATCAATTCCAAGTTAAATGTTGAGGCTTAGTATTGAAATATAGGGGGTTGTTGAGTTCAATTGCAATTAATTTCACTATATGTATAGTCTATGAGATATTTTTCTATTAAATTTATGCAAATCTCAAATGCATTCACATTTATTTCTTTAGAAATGTAATTTAAAGGATACAAACCGAAATATATTGGAACCATTATACAAATATTAACGCTTTATCTAACATCATTATTCATGAAATTCCCCCTTTGAATGAATGTGAGATATGCAAGAAACCTTCCATGTGATTTGGAGGCGAAAGGTATTACAATATAAAAATATATTTTTTGATACTTACTAACAAATTAATAAATATATTTTAGGAAAAACATTAAAATAAATGGAAATATAATAAACTAGATACACACTGAATGGGAAAGGTAATACTTTTCATTAACAAGGAGATAATTGTTAAACATTACACCTTATTTGGGATATGTAACACCTACATCACCTCCTATTCCAGCTTTTCTACTAAAAGTGATCATATTTTTATTATATATGTACAATGACAAATTCCTTAGTTCTCCTTTTTATGAAAAGAAACCATGAAGGTGAAATAAACTTGGATGTGCATAAAAATCTTTAACAAAATAAAATAAGAGTACAACATTTCTTTGACTAAATTATAATATAATTAAATTTATGCATCCTAAACTTTCTTTTATCATTTAAAATAAAAAAGTATCATGAAATTTACGCGCGCTTAGCATTGAGGGTTTTCATGAGTACTATGTCACAAAGCCTCACAACATGCAAACATTAAATGACCCACAACTTTATTCCTTGTTAGTTATTCCCCATATATTAGTTTCATTCAACAATGTCTCATGTTATCATCTCTTTTAGTCACTTAATTCTTTTATATATTTTGCACAACTGTGCGATCTTTTTTCTTTCTTCTCAAAGGGTTCTATCTAGTAGTAAAACTTTCAAGGATGGAAATTTATTTTAAAGCATATAAACCTTGTCTAACATTAGTACTCCCTAATATCCATAATGTTAAATGTTTAATGATATTTTCATAAAAATATTGAGAGTTCTAATAATTTTTTAGTTTAAATAATTTTAAAGTATAAACTTTGAGCAAATAAATTTAAAAAAATTTCAAAATTGACAACTATTTTTTATTTTTTATTTTGAAAAAGCCTCAAATATTACCCCCAATAAACTTCTCTACTACTTCAAAAATTATCAGGCTTATTTACATTGGAACATTGTTTATTCTACGAAGAGCTCATAGACTATCTGTCAATATTATCTCATTTTTTTCTTTACTTAGTCATGCCCCTTCCTCGTCAAGGGTGATTTAACTCCCAAAGCATGAGAACTCAACACGTTTCCTTTGTTATACATAAACACTTTAAGCATTAAATATGTCAATTGAGTACCGTACTAAATATATGTGGGATTTTCCACTTTCTTATTTATATGGGTCTATATCTATGCGTAATCATTCGCCACTTGCTCCTTGTTCACAATCGCTAGCAAGGCCCCTTCATTCATGTAGAAAATTTAGACATATATATTTTGGTTTGTGTGGTCCTATGCGTTTTCATTATGATAATGAAAATAAATGTACGAAATCTTATGTTGATGATTACACTGGAATGTGTTGGGTGTACTTACTAAAAAGTAAATCTCAATCTTTCAAAACATTTAAGGATTTTCATGTATGGATTGGATATCAAGCATAATCACATATTGGCTCTCTTCATACCATTAATGGAATATAATGTAATCTAATGAATATAAAAAATATATCTGCAAGCATGGGATTCAACATAATAGCATAGTTCCATACAATTCTCAACAAAACTAAGTAGTTGAAAGAATGAAAATTACTATATTAAATATACTTCTCTCAGTGAGGTTTTTCAAAAACAAAACATTGATGTTTTCGGATTATGTGATTCTATGTGCGATGTGTGTGAAAAACTTATGTCCATCTCACGCTCTTAGAAAGAGAGTCCTTGTTATATGTGGTATGGATGAAATCCTTCGGTAAGCCACCACAAGACCTTTGGTTCCTCTACATTCACTTATGTTTGTTATAGTATAGCCATTATTGCATATTGGGTATATTATTGTAATTTTTTACTTCTAACTTTGTGTTTGTGATATATCATAAGTTGGTTATGGTTGCCTCAAAGGATTTCGGGGTAATTTATGCTTTTCTGAATGATTTCAAAATGAACTACCCTTCATACATAGATTTCCTTCCCATAATGTACAACCTTTCCAGAATTTTCACTCTATGATTAAACCGTAACTTGATTCTCATCTCAATATAATTTTTCTTTATACATGCATATATGTACAATACTAATGTTATTCCGTTTACAACAAAGCATCGGATTGAAGGATGTCATCCATATTAGTAAGGTTAGTCTCTACATATCTCAAAACCCTTTATAATGTTCTTTTCCTAATTAATTTAAAGTGATTCCAATTCAAACAAAGGAATTCCTTTCTTGTGTGCATAGATTAGTCTATGACCAACTTGGGTTATCTTGTGAAATTATTTTGGGGTCAAAATTCATGCAAGCTTTTCCTCCTATTCTTTAGCCTTCAAGTACTTATTAAACGATTACTCTTTATAGGGTTTCGATGTTGGTTTCCATTTTCACTTGATGTTGGCTGCAAGGAAATTTGATGTCATTTGAGTTTAAACAAAACCCTTATATATCTAGTGCTTTTCCCAAAATGAACGACACTAAAGAAAATGCATGTATATCGATTTCAATTCAATTGATTTTCCCTCTCTTCGTTAATGAAATTATTTAATTATGATAAAATAGTTTTGGTTGTCTTATGGCCCCAACAATGTAAACCTTTCTTTTTATTCACAAGGACAATTTATACCATGTATTTTCTTCTTACTATATGTAATGAACTTATTCCATCAAAAGTTTACAATACTATAATATTTGTTCTATTTATATTCTATGAGTACACATTAGATATTCATGTCAACTCTATATGACTACGCAAAATAATAATTATGCAAAATATGTGAAATACCAAAACAATAAACAAAGCCATATATGATTCCTAATATCCTATGTTTCTCAAGTAAACATAAAAGAAGAAGAACATAAGGCTTCTTATTCAAGAAACAATGTTAAATTTAAGCAATGCTTTTTAAATCAACGATAATTAGATGAAACCAATCATTCCAAAAAAGATGGTTCATTGAACAATTAAAATAGAACTATAAGTGTTTAAGAGACTAACAAAAGGTTTAAACAAAATAAACACAAAATTTTGATCTTGATAAATGCTTCAAATTCTTAGCCAAGATATCAGATCTAAACGTAAAAGAAATTTCATGTACTTGAATGACTATATTTGTGAATAGGGGAAATATTTATAAATGGATTAATTATCATTTGATAGTAGGATATTATGTATGTGAAGAGATATGTTTTTGATTAATGAAACTGTAGCTTTCATTTCTAACAATGGAGAAGAGAGTGACAATTTAATATTTTAATTTAAGACATCAATCTTAAATTAACTTCCATATATCCACCTCCACCTCCACCTCCATAATCTAATCACCCACATCCACCTCCTCTTCCTCATCATCCACATCGACCACCCCCTCCTCCTCATCATCATCCACATCCACCACCTCCTCCTCCTCCTCCTCCATTCCTCCACCATCTTCTCCTTCTCCTCCTCCTTCTCCTTCTCCTCCTCCTTCTCCTTCTCCACCTCCGCCTCCTCCTCCTCCTCCACCAAATTGTCTTCCCCCACCTAAAAATCCACCTCTGCCTCCAACTCCTCCTCAGCCTCCACCTCCTCCTCCACCTCATTTGCCTCCACCTCCTCCACCAACTAAACCTCCACCTCGTCCTCGTCCTCGTCCTCCTCCTCCTCCTCCTCCACTTCCACCTTCATCTGCTCCTCCTTCTCCTCATCCACCACCACCTCCAACTCCACCTCCACCTCCTCCACCCTGTCCTCATCATGCTCCTTCTCCTCCTCCACCTCCACCGCAACCACCTCCATCTCCATCTCCACCTCCTCCTCCTCCATTTGAAAATCCACCTCCTCATCCACCACCTCCTCCTCCTCATCTTTCTCGTCCTCCTTTGGCTCCACCTACTTCACCACCTCAACCTCCACATCCTGCTGCTCCTCCTCCTCCACCTCCACCTCCTCATCCACCACCACCTATGTCTGCTCATCCAAAAACTCAACCTCCACCAACAGCATGACCTCCTCCTCTTCCTCCTCCTCCTTCGGCTTCACCACACCCTCCACCTCATTCTTCTACTCCACCTCCTCCTCAACTACCTTAGCATCCTCCTCCTCCTCCTCCTCCACATCGTCTACCATCACCGCTACTGCCACCACTGCCTCTACCTACACCTCTTCCAACTCATTTTCTTCCTCCACATCCTCCACTGCTAGCACCTCCTTCACTACCTCCTCTACCTCTTACTTCACCTTCACTGCCACCGCCGCCGCCTTTGCTAAGAGGGAGCTTAGATTACATCACCCCTTATTAAAAAGGAGTGAAAATTGTGTTTTTCTATTTCATGTGTCATGGACTAGACTACGACTAAAAACCATAAGTCTAGGTGATGGCCATGAAGACAAATCTCATATGTCTCAGAAATCTCAGGGATGATTACAGCGAGAAATCTCGGATACCATTGATGTTTTGAAGTGTTGTTACAGTAGGTATTTTGGAAATCAACCCACTATATTTTCAACCTCCTTAAAGTCTCACATTCATCAGCATCACATAATAACAATCTCACCATACTTGTGAATGGAAGGTCCTAAAGTGACACTCTTTACCTCAACCTACTCTCTAGATGTCATTAAAATCTCGGCAGAATTACAAGTGATATTAGTAATACATTCCACATTCTAGACTCATTCAAGATTTTCGTAAAGTAGCAAGTCTCGATCATGTTCACTATCTCAGTGAAGCTCACATATAAAAGACCTCGTTGATATGGTGATGAAACAATGATATAGGTGGAAGTACAAGCAATGGTGCAACTACAAGAATCTTTGTGGTACTATGATGATGATCTCAGTGAAGCAACAATAATAATGATTATGATATCTAAATTAAGAAAAGGATTGATGTTTTGGTCTTCAAGTGGCTTAGTAGGTCAAGCGTCAAGGTCTTAGTATTAGTCAATTGGAATCTCTATAAAAATAATTGTGTGTGGGTTTTCCTCTCCAAGAGGGATAGGTTTTGGCCCTTGCAGAAAGCGAACACCTTATGTTCTTGTCACTTGTATTTCAGTAACTTTTCGATGAACTAAGAAATACACACACTAATGATATCAATATAAGATTTTGCTAATAAGAAAAAAGTTGAAATACCATAGAAATAGTTATCATGATAAGAAAAATCATACTAACTACATTTTCCCCAGATTCTTCAATATTGTGGGCCAAAACCATGATGATTTTTCGACATGTGATGGATGAGGATGATATCTCTCAACGAGACGATTTTGATGCAATTAGAATAATCAAATTCTAACTTGTCATTAAGGAGCTACAATTTTTTTAAGTGAAAGTATGGGTTTTCACAAGAAGTGTCAAGGCTGGCTTAATGTTATTTAGGCTTCTGACAGCTTGAGAAATGCTAGAATGACATTGGAGGAACCCTTGTTTTAGTGTATCAATAGAAGGTATTGTGGAGTCATTTGAAAGTCCTTTTTTTCAACACATACCTCATTTGGAGATCTGATTGGAGAGAGATTACCTATGTTCTAGGCCATATATTTAAGGGCACATAACCAAGGAGTTTGAAATTTTATCTTTGTAGGGTTTTTGCAGGGTGACCAACAGCCAAGTTGGAGTTCGTGTTTGCTGGTGGAAGGGCCAAGGACCTGCTCTTATAGACCGTAGCCAAGGCAGGGTCAGTGAGTGATTTGAAGGGTAAACACGGGGTGGTTAAGGGATGTTTAGAGGGTCGTAGTCTTGTCCTTGGAGGTGATAGCCAAAGAAGGACCAGGGAGGTTGTTTTGAGGCATTTTGGAGGGTGGAAATTCCTACCAAGAGGCTATCGTGGCCCTAGTTTGGGTGTTGTAAGGGTCGCAATACCTTTATGGAGACAGGCCCCTGAATATGGGCTCAAAACTACCCTGAAGGAGCAGCGTTATGGGGCAGCATATCCTTGGAGGACAACCTCAACATAAGGGGATATTTGGGCCTACTTTGAAGGGTTTTTAGGGACTCTGGTTAGTTCCCTAACCAGTCACAGACTTCCAGCATTGAAAAAGTCTGAGCAACAACATTTTGAGGTGCGTTGGGTCATAGTTTGTGACCAATATTGGAACCGTTAGTTTGCAGCCTATGAGAGCCATTTGTTGGAGTTTCCTTGGGCATGAATGCACTCCAACTAGGAGAAGATCGCACAATGGATGGTTGTCCTAGGAAAGAACATAAAGTTGATGTAGGAGATGATCCCTGTAGCAATGCGGACAGGGGACTCAAAACGTCATCATGTATATGGAAGTGTGGATCCAGATAAGGAAAATCCAAGAATTAAAGAAGGGACCCAGCTAGCGCTTGTAGCTACCACACCTTCCCAAGGACAATGGTGAAAGGTTAAAAAGAAGAAATGGAGAAAAGGGTAACATGTTTACCACCATTTTGGAGTTGTATTTTTGGTTTCTGTGATCATTAGTTTCGATTGGCGGGATTGAACGCATTATCGGAATCTACATGTAATTTGCTTTCATTAATAAAATTATGATTTTTCCTAAGGAAGAAAGAATATATTAATTAAAAACAATTATAAGAGAATCTGATTTTCAAATACGCATTGAATAGTATAGTGGTGGTTATAAAGGAAAAAAAAAAAATTGTCATTCATGATGCCATGGTCAATTACCAAAATAAGTGAAATTTTATTAAATTGAACATGCATAATTTAATGCAAGCATTCAAATAATTTTAAGTGTATCTCCTGCATTAGATACTATGGATGCTTAAAATCATCATAGAAGTTATTTGTATCAAGTTTGTCAGAAATTTGTTTAGTGACCTTCCATATGGTACATGATAATGAAAGTTTTTGTGTGTTCTAGAATTCATAGACATAGAAACACAAACAAGAGCAAAGACAAACAAGTAAATACATTACATAAAATAAAAATACAAACATTTAAAACCCTATCATCATGAAACATCCATTGTAACTAATTATAAATATATATCGATTAAAAATACTTATAAAATTGTTTGATTCTCATAGATGCATTGAGTAATGATACTTACAAAAGAAACCATGGTCATTTGCAAAAATAAATGGAATTTTGTTAAACCAAATCCTAATTTTGACATATATAGTTTAATACACATTCAATTAATTGGAAGTGTAATTCTTGGATATTATATTTTATGTGTGAAATCATGATAAATGTGACTTGTATCAAGTCCATAGTAAATTTGGGCAATGACCATCCATATGACATATTCTACTGAAATTTTTTCTTGTGTTCTAAAGTTTATACACAAACAAGATCATAAACAAGCAAACACATACATTACGTAAAATAGAAATACAAACATTTAAAATTCCATTATCCTAAAAATTCTATCTAATGATAAGAAATGATTAATTAAAAAACAATGTTTATTGAATAGTAGTGCTCACTAAAATTAAAATTCATTCATGTTCTTGTTGTCATTTGCAGAAAAAAACAACATTTTATTAAATTAAACTACAAATTAAATGTTGACACTCTAGTATACAAATTCTACACATTGGAAAAATAATTATTGTATGTGATAATACATATGTGTGAAAAGATTATACACATAAAATCATAACAAACAACCAAAGTCGAACAAGAGCACAACAAAAAAAATACATAGCATAAACTAAAACCACATAAATTTAAAATTATATGATCATAAAACATCTATTTGTAAATTAATTTTTAAATTCTATGTTTATTTTGTTTGTATTTTATCAACATCACGAGCCACTTTTGATATATTTTTAAATGTTCATTGAATGATTGTGGTTTAAAAAAAATCATGGTCATAGCCACTTGTGATGTTGTGATTATTTGTAATGTTGAAAAGTATATATTGATTAAAAGGAATCATGATAACATGTGGTTTTCAAACTTACAAAAAATGGTGATGATGCTTACAAAGAAAATCCATAGCCATATATTTTTGGCATATTATAACAAGTTATAAGCTCCAGAGATTATGTACCATAAAAAATTAATTACCTAATAAATTAGTTGATTTTTTTTTTTAAAGTGGCATTGTTCATTCATTATTAACATCAGTTTATTTAAAGAAATTATTAAATTATTAAGTTTCTTGTTATGTTCGAAATGTTTTTATATTAAAAGTTTAAATTGATTAAAATAAAATTTTAATGCTATGGTTTATATATATATATATATATATATATATATATATTATATATATACATAAGAACTTTACTTTTAATAATAATTATATCTTGAAAGTTAAATTGAAGATATAACTTTCATTTAGAAAAAAAAAATATAAGCTTCAAAAAAACCATTGGGAAATACATTATAATTAAATTAAAATTAGTTATTATTACTAAATTATAATATTATTACTAAAATTATAATTTAAAAAAACATTTACCGACATAGACAAATTATTTCCTAATTTAAATAAACACTTGAAAAAAAATAATTATAAGACCAAAAATATATATATATACTATAGTATATAATATTATATATATATTATTATATATTATATATTATATATATTATATTACTATATATATAAGTTAAAATAATGGAGAATATATATATATATATTATATATTATATATATAGTATATATATATATTATATATATTAATATATATATATTTTAAAAAATTATATATATATATAAGTGGCAATAACTTATAGAACATTTTATACTCATTTTATACGACAACTTTATAAAATAGTAACTAATCAGATGTTAAAATTAATTCATGTTGCCAATAATAACCAATAGTGATGAGGATGAGACACACATAATTAAAATCAATTCATGTTGCAACAATAAACAACAAGATGAGGTACAATATGTATGCTAGCCAACAAGGTCAGGTACAATATGTATGCTAACCAAGAAGTACAATATGTATGTTGGACTTTTACGAAGGTGTAAATAAATATGTACATATATCTTGTGGATTTTTACAGAACTAAATGTTTACTCTCCTCTCTCCTCAACCCTCTCCCAACGTATGAAGCGTAACTAAACGTTTACTCTCCTCTCTCCTCAACCCTCTCCTATACGTGCGAGGATGACAACATCATTAGCGCAGCGGAGGACCACAACATCATTACCCTAGCTTTTAGCTTTTTCCTAATGAATAGAGTCAGGACCATAACGCCGGAGGACCACAACATCATTACCTTAGCTTTTTCTTAACGGCCTAACGAATAGAGTCAGGACCACAACGGAAAGCTTTTTCTAAATACCTCAATTGCATTTCACACGTTACCCATAACTAAACCTCCCAGTCGTCAATCATTACCTCGTCGGTCAGAAAATTCAAAAGCTCCACAACGCGCTGATATTAAACAATTAAATAAAACTGCCGAAGGAATTTCGGTGGAAACAATAAATGAGGTCGAAGGCATTGGAATTTTCGACTTCCCCCCTGGACAGTTTACTTGCCATTGGCCATTATAGGATAATTTCATAATTGAACAATCTTGAAAAAAGGTAACCATATGTTTCTTCTATTCATTAGATAATCTTCAAAAATATTTATATTTACATCACTGAAATATAAATCTATTTGCACAATGGAGAATGTTTTTTTAGTTTCATTTGTTTAAAATTTATACTATATGTTTTGTTCAGCTTGAAACAATTTAAAGAAAACCAAAAAAATAAATATATACCTTCAACAACCAAGGTAATTGAACTTTTCTCTTAACATTGATCAATCAAAGAAAACTATCAATAGACTTCCATCTCCATTAAAAACTTCAAGCTTTATAGATTCAAAAAATTATGTAATTAAAACGAAAGTTTTCCACATCTAATAGGGAAATATTGTAATATGCAATACTTATCTGCAGTGTTGTTGTTGTATGGCTTGGTTGGTCAATTTTGTTGTTGTTTAAGAATAGTTTTCAAATTTGGTCCTTACAATGAATTCAAGTTTTGTTGATATCTTTATCTAATAAGGCAGTTTCTTTTCATTGATGTATTTTTCTAATAATATGGTTTCTTTTCATTAACAATGTCGTTTAATTTTTCTATGATTTCAACATCAACTTAAAAATCCTTCATAGCAGCAGTTACATGGACATCCACACACACAACTTATTTCCTAGATGTCTAATGGAGAAAATGAAGCAGGAGACACAATAGTAGTTGTATGGATAACTATTGGCATTCTATATCTTTTGGGAAGACCAACTGGAAAAAGAAAATTAAGTTGTAGCCATGTAGGCACACCAATCTTATGTTCTGTAGTTATTAAATAGCCCTGGAGTTTCATTTTAACACTTCTCCCCGGTTCAAAACTCTAAATCATTTTATGGGAAGCACACTTATTATTTCTCAATTTTTTTTTATAGCATTAATTTCTATGTTTTCAAAAACTAGAGAGTTAGTAAAGAAAAAGTCTTTTTAATATAAGAGAAGAAATACAGGGTTTTAAATGCAGTTTGATTTTACAAATGCTAGGCTTAATAGTAAGGTTTATTAAAGTAAGTTCAAATGGAAGAAATACTAGGTTTTTGTAAGCATTATGGTTATCAGTCATAGAATCATCTAAAAATAGAAAAGAGATGGTAGTAGTTATTTACAAGAATATAAAAAATGTTTGAATCACTAAGTGTAGTTAGCACCATCTAATGGGATAATTTCATAATTGAACAATCTTGTCTGAATGGTTGTGAAAATTGAACAATCTTGTCTTAATGGTTGCTTGACAAGAAAGAAAGGAAATATTGCAAATTAGGAAAGAAAATGAAGATACAATAGAAAATGTGGTTATGATGTAAAAATGTCAGTGTTATCACTTTAATCTATTTTTAAACACGATAAAATTACATCTTTAACTAATTTATTTCATTTATTACTATAAAATGAAAAATTATTTATTTATTACTATAAAATGAGAATCTATTAATTTATTACTATAAAATAAGAACTCAAATTAATAAATAAATTACTTTGTCTATATATCGATTTTCGCTAAAAAGAAACCATAAATAAAGAACCCTACTAGTCTTATTATCTATCTCAAGATTTCCATGTCGAACATCAGAGTTTCAAAGTAATAATGTCTTCATGGAAAATGTAAGGAACCCTATCGGCCTTATTATACTATGTCAAGATATCTATGTGGAACATCAAAGTAATGTCATGAATATGTCATCATAAAGGTAGGATGGAAGTTGTTTTCATAGTGGTAGGATGATCAATACTCAAACATATTCGACATGATCAGTACTCGAATATATTCGACATCCTCGAATATGTAGTAGATGGTAGTAGTTATTTACAAGATGAAAAAATAATTGTGAATCAGTAAGTCTAATGAATTAATCTCATAATTGAACAATCTTGTGTTCATGGTGAGTTGACAAGAAAGAATAAAATTTTACAAATTAAAGAAAATGGAGATACCACAGAAAATGTAGTATGTCGTTATGATGTAAAAATGTCAATATTGTCACTTTAATCTATTTTTAAGCACTCGACAAGTATGAAAAATATCGTTTCAAATGTTGAACTACATACCTATTGAAGGCCATTGATTGGGACTGTGAAATCGCTTGCCTTTATCGACGCTTCCGAAGCTTCATAACTCCCCTTCCAATCCTTGGAAAAATGAATATATGAAAAAGTATGAAGTGAAATACTTCAATGGATTGATTTATCAGAGTTGAGCAGTGCAAGATGTAATTACAAGCAGAAGTAAATATAAGAAGATAGAAATCCACATCAAACCTTCGAGTTGAATGGAAATGTTAAGAGATTCTGCATGATACAGAGTATAACCTTGATGGTTCTCATTCTGCAACAATTTCATCTTTTCCTCCTTAGGAAGTGCAAAAGGTCGTCGACTTTGCTTAAAGACTTGGTCCAAAAAATCTTCATGGATGACATGATGGACGATATAAAAAAGATACAGAGTCTACACATGACTATATCAAGATAAATCAACCATTCCATACATAATAATTTTAATTGGTTCCGCATAAATCAATGAACTAAATGAAAGGCCAGGGAATTGAAAGTTGAAAAATTAATACTGAGAGTTAAAATACCTTGCGGACTTGTTCTACACATGACTATATAAATATCAATCAACCATTCCATACATAATAATTTTAATCGATTCTGCCTAAATAAATGAACTGAATGAAAGATCAGGGAAATGAAAGTTGAAAATTAGAATTGAGAGTTAAAATACCTTGCGAACTTGTGTTGCACTCGCCGTAAGGTTCGGATTGGAAAAATCAATGTAGGTAAGATTCACAGGCTCAGAATAATCTACCTCAGTCATCGTTAATTCTGACTTTTGTCATTTGTTTCTTTTGAATCTCTGATACCTTCAAAATATGCATGTTCACAGATACCAATAGATAGCTACTTCTCCAATGCTATCAATGAATGTGAAAAGAAACCTCTGTTATCAATGAATGCGGAATTAAACCTCATATCATCATTGTTAACTTTATCAGTGCTGCCATTATCACTATGGCTTGAGAAAGGATGAACAACCTCCATTACGTCCCATTGCACTTTCTTGAGTGTTGTCAGAACCTCCTCCAGACTTTAGAGTGTTACATCAGTCAGAGAACTGGATTTTTTTGAAATGTCCTACGGACATGCAGCCCTTCATTGGAAATTTTATAATATTATTTTTATTTTTTTTAAACTTGTAAAAATCAAAATTTAAATTTCTTTTGACTGGTAAATTTTCCTGATCCCTTCTCTGACTTGCTAGAGGGGTTCGGAAGGGCTGTGATGTGTTCAAATTTGAACACTGGTCGCATTATAATAATTTCTTCTACGTATTTGATGATATTAGGTTGATAACTTCATGTAATTTTTTTGTTTGTAGATGTTATATTTGAGTTTGAATTTTAGTAAAAAAGAGTTGATTGCATTATAATAATTTCGTGTGGGTATTTGATGATATTAGGTTGTAGGTATTTAATGATATTAGATTGATAATTGCATGTAAATTTTATATTTGAGTTTGAATTTTAGTAAAAGGTTTAAGAAAATTTAATAGTCTCTTTAAATTTTATTTAGGTTTATTTTAAAATTTCTAGAATTTCTTTATTTATATTTTTAATTTAATATCTCTATAAATATTAGGTGAAAGTCATTTTAATTTTTCTCATTGCATATAATAATTTGATATAATTTATTTTATACTTTTCCCATTTTATTGTAAATTTTTTCAACAACTTTTAACAATGTAATTATTTTTCTCTATATCTTAATATTAATACCTATCTCCATCTATCTCCCTCCCTCCTCTCTCCCGCTCTCTCTCTTCCACTCACATCCTCTTCTTCTCCCTCTACCTCTCCCCCTCTCCCATGGTCTCACCTTCCCCCACTCCCACCCTCTCCCCATCTCCATCCCTCTCCACCTATCCCTTCACCCCAACCCTCTCTATCCCTCTCTACCTCTCACTCCCTCTCTCCCTCTCCCTCTCGCTCCCTTCCTCTCACTCCCCCTCGTACACGCACTCCTTGTGTCTCTCTCTCTCTTCCTCTCCTCCCTCCCTCTTCTCTCCTGCTATTTCCCTTACTATCCATTTGCTCCTCCCCTA
>APFE030676805.1:723-12726 GCA_000404065.3 Pinus taeda | reverse complement strand
CCAGCTCTCAGTATTTTGTTCACAGTGGATTTCCAGTAAAGATGCCCACCACAATCTCCTGCATGAAATTCTTCCATGATCCTGTTGGCTTCAACTCCAATTAGACAGTTTAGCAAGATGCCCTCATGGTTTCTCCAAAACAAATTTTCTTCCATGACACAGAATTTTGAGGCTTTCATTTTGACAAACCTACTCTTAGTTCTAGACAGTCCTGGGGGAGCACACAGGTTTTGCAATACATAATAAATATCAGAATACCAAGGGGATTGCTCAAAGGCTACATTGATCTTTGGAGTCGCCAGCTCCTGTTCACTGTCTAGTTGGTTAATGTCAAGGGCTTGAAAGTTTGTTTCAGACATTAGTTTTGCTAAGCCCTGCCCCTTTATGAGTTTGGTAGGCTTTATTTCTATGTCAAATTCTAAAATGTTTGCTATCCATTTGCCTCTTCTGCCCTCCAAATTCTCTTGTGTAAGTATATCTTTGACAATTGGGCTTGGTACATAGGCAATTATGTGGGAATAGAGGATATAGATCCTAAAGTATTTTATGGCTTTGACCAGGGCATAGGCCTGTTTCTCCATGATTTGATATTTGAGGGGGGCATCTCTTAGAGCTTTGCTAAAGAAGGCTATGGGTTTTTCATTTCCTAAATCATCCTTTTGAAGCAAAACTGCAGCAATTGTATGTTCAGAGGCAAAAGAAAATATGATGAAATCCCTATCAAATTGAGGGCTAGTTAGGACAGGAGTTTGGGTAAGAGCAAATTTGATGCTTTCAAAAGCTTGTTTAGCATCTACTGTCCACTTAACTTTGGAATCCTTTTTCAGCATGTTATTAAGCAATCTGCTAAGTTCAACCAGATTTGGGATAAATCTTCTCAAAAAGTTGATTTTCCCCAAAAAGGCTTGTAATTCCTTTATATTTCTGGGATGGGGCATGTGTTGAATGGCTTGGATTCTGTCTGGATCAATTCTAATACCATCCTTGGAGATAATGTGACCCAGCAGTTTACCCTCTTCTAGACCGAAAATGGATTTTTTGGGATTCAATGATATCCCAAATTTTCTACATTTTAGAAAGATTTGTCTTAAATGATTTAAGTGTTCTTGGTCTGACTTGGAGAATGGTGTGAGGTCATCCAAATAGATGACTAGGAAGTCATGTATTTCTTTGGCAAAAGCAATGTCCATTGCTCTTTGGAATGTGGCCCCTGCATTTTTTAAACCAAAAGGCATTTTGACATACTTGAATGTTCCCCATGGGGTTGTGAATGCAGTTTTGTCCTGGTCATCAGGATGGACCAAAATCTGATTGAAGCCTGAAAAGCCATCCAACAAGGAAATCCTTGAAGCCCCTACTACTCTCTGCAAAATGTGGTCCATTTTAGGTAGGGGGTAATTATCTTTCAATGACACTTGATTAAGGTTTCTTAAATCCACACAGAGCCTAATTTCACCCGTTTTCTTCCTTGTGGGGACTAGGTTTGAAATCCAATCAGAAAATCTGATTGGTGCTATTATGCCTGCTTTGAACATCTTTTGTACTTCTTGCTCCATTGCTGGGAGAAGCATTGGGTTGATCCTTCTAAGTTTTTGCTTGAAGGGCTTCTGATTTGGCTTGAGTGGGATTGTGTGTTGTATTACATCAGTGTCATAGGACTTAAGGTCCTCATAACTCCATGCAAACACATCCTGAAATTCTTTAAACAAATCAATGTATTTAGGCTTTTGGTCAGGAGGTAAGGCAGCTCATAGTTTTATGATTTTGGGGCTTTTGACTGTCCCTATGTTGTGCTCTTCAATGGTAGTATTTAGGGGTTCAATTTTTGGTTTATTGGGGACATCATTAGAATCAAACATGTCTTCCAATGGAGCTAAACCTATGGGCAGAAGATTGTCCTTTAGCTGTATCATTTCAGTTTCATCCTCTGGTGTCTCTTCATGCTCAATGTGTTGGATCTCTTGAATGGTATTCTGTTTGAAGATCGTAGGGTTTAGCATTTGGAAGGCTGTTTTGGGAGACAATAGTTGGCTATTTTTAAAATTAAGTATTTGCGATTGACTTGCTGGCTCTGTGTCTATTTTCAGACCTGAGAATTCTTCTTGCAAATTCAGAAAGTTTTTTATTTGTGCATCATTGTCAAATACTTGCCAGTCTTTTATGTTATTTGGGACTGATGGTCTGTGTCTCACCTCAACTGTGAAACGGTGATGGGGGTCAAAAGGTAGCTTACAAGTGCTTGCAAACATGGCTAGACTATGAGCATGCAAGTTTTGTGACCTAGGAACTTTGGTGATTTGGTAATTAGGAAAGGACTTAAGTAGCTCTGAAGCCACAGCTCTGTATGATCTGAGTCTATTATCTTTGGCGACAAAATTACCCTTCACTTGTTGAATAACCAGGTCAGAATCCCCTAGGATGGACATTGTAGTGATTTGCAGGGACTTTATCAATTTAAGGCCTAATGAAAGGGCCTCATATTCAGCCATATTGTTGGTGCATCTAAAATTTAGTCTGTAAGCCCTTCCCTCTGCGTGGCTACCCTCCTTATTGTGCACCCATACTCCTGCTCCTACCCCTAGTTTGTTGACTGATCCATCAAATTCTAGGAACCATAGAATTTCCTTTTCTAAAGGGTTTTGGATAAGGTGTGTGAGGGATGAGTTTGTAAGTTGAAGTATAGGCTGATCTTTTGGTTTGATCTTCATGACTTCCTTCTCCGTTGGTGAGTCTGTTATGTCTAGGGGGGGCTCTTTTTCATTATCTTGTTCCAATGTTATGGTTTCACCTTTGTTTGCCTTGTGGTCTTGAATACTGTCTTCTTTTGATTCAGTTTTTGCTTGGATATCAGGATGCTTTTGTTTAGTAGCTTGACTTGTTTTAAGTTCGTGAACCTTTTCATTGGTGTAGCTGTTTTTACTGTCATTGTAGAGAATGTACGAGTCTATGTCGGAGTGGACAGCATAAATGGGAAAGTTTTGAGGCTTCTCTATGCTACTAACCATGTATTTCATTAGTGACTCTCTATACAACCTTTTGGGTTGACCAAAGACTGTGATTGTAGCATATGACATGTCTAATTGGAGAGACCCTTGAAGCTTAGCCCCCCATGATCTTGACAGCAACATCCCATATTTGGGTGGGATATCAGCAACAACTACATCCATTAGGATTGTTTTGTTCGGGTACTGAACTAAGGATACGCATAGGTCTTTTATTAGGCCTAAACACTTGACTTGGCTGGAATCAAATGAAAAAAGGTCTTTGTATGGTCTAGTAATATCCAAATTCAACCTTTCCATTACAGATTTAGGCATTAAGTTGTGAGAAGCACCTGAATCAAACATTGCATTGTGTAATATTTTGTCATGCACATGCAGGCTGACATAGAAGGGTAAGATTCCTGAGCCAGCTATTTTTCCATCAACCTCTGGGCCGAAAAGCAATTCTGGGGTATCATCTAATACATTGACATTATCCACATTATCTTTGTTTTTGCTATGGGTGAGTTGCAGAGATCTTTGAATTTGCTGTTTATAGATCTCATTTTTGGCTAATTCTGCCAAAGGTATGGTTATCTTCAGTTTTCCAATCTCAGTTTCCAAGTCAAAGGGTTTTTCTGTTTGTGTTTTGATAGTATGGGTGAACTTACTGTCCTTATCTGCTGAGGTTTGTTCCTGATTTTGGGGTTTGTTCTTATTGATCACCTCCTGAGGCTCTTTGCTTGATTTGGGCTGCTCAATTGATGGAGTAGGTGAATTCATTGACTGTTCAGTGATATCTTCCACAGTTACCTCATTTGAGGGAGAATCGGTTGTGCTTTTTGGTTCTAGAACTATGGCACCTTTGGGCTGTAATTTATCTTTTGTTTTCTCAGGTTGTGTTACATTTACAGTCCTACTTCTTAACTTGTACTGTTTATGAACCTCATAGACAGCAGTGTCATAGCCTTGTTTGAAATCAAATGATTCTCCTGAACTAGTCTGAAACTGTTTAATATCCTCCTCATCATGATCTTCCTGACTCAAGAAGACTTGGTGCTTATTGTCAAGCCCCATTAGGTGGATATGAGTGTCTTCTGCTTGTTCTTCAGATATGGATGTTTCAGCATAATTTTCTTGAAATGGTGGTCTTATTTCAAGATCAATGTTGGCTTTGCTGCCACCAGGATTTTGGTTCCTCCTAAAGTTTGGAGCCTTGTTAGGATTGTTTGGTGGTGCTTCCCATGAGGATTTTCTTTCCACAGATTCTACCCTGTCACCTAACCTTTTCATACCAGAAATTATTGCATCTAATTTTTGGTCCAGGGCAGAGGGCTCTTCCTTAAAAACAACCCTCTTTTCTGTTTTAGCCCTGTTCCTCTTGGCAATCAGATTTGCTTCAACTGTTACAGCAACTCTCTGAGCTTCTTCAAGGGTTTGAGGGGCTCTTTCTTTAAGTTGGTAAGCCATATCTGGGTCAAATCCATCTGGGAATTTGTATAAGGCTAAATCCGGAGGAGGTCTTAGGTTTTGAGGTATAGCATTATAAACATTGTTGAACCTGGCACAATATTCCAAAACAGTCTCTTGGGGACCTCTTCTAATCATGTCATACTCACCAAGTATGTGTAAAGGGTCCTTCTTTTTCTCCCATCTATTTGTGAAGGATTGGTATAGCTCATCAGGGGTAGTAATGCTATTTGCAGGCAGAGACCTAAACCAGATCCTCACATCGCCTGTTAGGCTTTGGACAAATATTCTCATTCTTATAGTTTCATCATCTATTTCATAATTTTCAAAATGATCTTGCATTCTCTTAGCATGTTGAATGGCAGAATAAGGTCCAGTGGAGTCAAAGTATGAGATTTTGGCCTGGTAGTCCTGAGGTAAGGCCACTGGGTTGGCCGGGAGTTGCAGAGGTGCATACCGGGCCATACTTGCTGGATTTTGGGGGTTAACTAGGACAACTGGAACAAAAGGAACGAAAGGTATCACAGGGGTAACAGGTATAGAGGGTATAACAGTGTGGGATGAAAGGACTTGCGTGGGAGAAGAAGGGATTGGTGGGGAACTTTGGGATGTTGATGGTGAACTAGGAGAATTAGGGGTGGAACGGAACAGGACCTTAACTGGTGTGGGGATTGAGTTAGGAAACTCTGTCTGTTGACTGATGTCAGCAAGGTGATCTTGTAGTTGCTGGTTCCTAACAAACTTAGGGATAGTATTAGGATTTTCGAAGATAGTGGGAGGGTTGGGATCAGGGTTGTTCCTTGTGTACCAGAGGTTCTTCTTGGGAGCCAGTTTCTAAGCCAATCCTATAAGGTTTTATGGAAGTTTTGTTTAACAGGGACTGGTCAGGAGCTGTGAAAACTCTGTGTATCTGTAAAGTGTGAAAAAAGGTCTGGCTCAGCTCTTCCTTTAGGCAAGAAGTGTTTGTTTAGGAGCAGCTTAGAGGTGTCTTAACTGATATTCAGATTGTGAGTGTGATTTCTTGACAGATTTTAGGCTTTAGATCCTAAAACTCCCCAGTGGAGTCGCCATTAATGTTAACACCCAGGTTGTTCTCTTTGACTCCCAAGAGAATACGGCCGGGGTAACCACTAACCAATCTTTGGGCTACAGCTTCTAGCCCAGCTGCAGTCAGAGAGGGCTCTCTCTGTTAGGTTTGTCACTGCTTTCAGTAGGAGTTTCAGGCTAGTTATGAGATGAGTTTTTTGGTTGTTTTTATCTGTCTGGTTGGGAGGATGCTTCTGATTCCTTTAGAATATATCAGCAGGCAAGATTAGTCCATTGGGCAATGGGGTCTAGGACTGTTTTCTCTTGAAATCTTGATTTCGGTGAAGAGGAAAGCTACAGGGCCTGTGTGCATTTCATGAAACAAACTGTAAATAGTGAGAATGAGGTGAATACAACTAGCAATGAGCAATTAAGATTTCCTTACTTAGCTGTATATTTGTGAAAAAGGCTTGTTATCTAGGAGCAATTACTTGAATTCCTAAAACAACAATACACAGTGATGACATGGTTATTAAAGGCAGCAGTTAAGAATTACACTTTAAACACCTTATCAGAAGAAAACATAGAAGATAGATTTGATTGAGCTCAGGGTAGTCGATGACTAAGTCCTGAGACTATCCTTTTTCTTTACTATCTAGAGATCAAACGAATAGAAAACATGAGATACATATGGGATTACAGGAAACACAGGTGAGATAGAGTCATGAGAAAAACTTATTTGAACCATGGAATGCACAGGAATCTTACCACTTTGAGCTACACACCGCCAAGAGATCAATAGACAAACATCTTTGTAGAAATCCCACTGCCTTTGTATTAAACTGTCTGAAGGTTTGTAATATCAGAGATACAGAGAAGATATCAGGAGAATTTCTTACATCCGGAGTCCAACCCCTCTAAACAAACGCGAGGGTGAATATATAGAGTTTTACATACAAAAATATCTCAGGAATGGAGTCATTTGAGAGGAAAAAATCTCTTACACTTGTACAGAGAAAGTAGATGAGAAGTTATTACAAGTGTAAATGTTCCTTTAAAGCTATTAACTCCTAACAAGATAACCTTTTGACCTTTGAGTACTGCGGAGTTTAACTGCGCGGCTTTTCATAAATGAAGCATTGAAGTGCTTTGTTACTTCTGATTTTCTGTATCTTTCTTGGCCCTGCCACCTGTACCTGCTGTTGTTGTTGCTGATGCCGAGTACCTGTGCTGAGTTGGCTCAGTGTCTTTATGCTCGTTGTCGTGGCTTTGTCCACCTGTAGGTGCAATATGGACTGTATTGCTGCAATAAAGTTTTTTTTTTCCTTAGCCTTGGTTCAAAAGTAGCTTTACCAAGTCCTGCCATGTATCTGGATGAGGAAGCTGGTGCTTCAAAATTGACCCTACAGTCTCATCAGCTTCAGTGTACTTATAGAAATCGGGAGGTTTATCAAATAAATGTGCTACCTCATTTTTAACAAAAAACAAATTATCTAATTTATTAAAAAGAACTTGTCCTGTTAATGGGCCTGCTGTAGATGACCCAGAAGCCTCAGCAATCTGCATGGCTGAAAAAGTGCTTATTCTCTTGATGTACTTCTCATAAGAGAGAAGCTTTCCTGATTCTTCTAAACTGGGAGGCCCTTTGTCCTGCAGGGCTGTGAACCTATTCTGGAACTTAGTTATAGCTGCTTGCATATCATGTACCCTTCTGTCCAGTGTTTGAATTAGGTTCTTCATCGTTGTGGTCCTCTTAATTATGGAAATAGTTTCAGTTCTGTTAGCGATTCCCATTTGGATCAGCTGAGAACTATTCCTATAATTCAAGACTTCTATCATTTTTGGGGCAAGGTCTGCCATATTGCCTAGGTCGTTTCTTGCTCTGTATAGCTCTTTCGTTGCCTTGCCAATGAGTCCTATCTGCTCATAAATAGCATCAATGTACTCCCACTGGTTAGTGATTGCTTGTCCAATGGCAGTCCATATCACCTGCTTGATTTCTGTTGTTACTTTGTCAAAACTGAGCTGCTTTTCCAGCTCTGCAATAGTCTTTTTCAGGGCTTTTATTTCCCTCTCTCTTTCAGCCACATTTTGCTTAGATTTATCATATTTCTCCTCTATTTTTGCTAAGTTTTCCTTGGCCTTGTTTAGCTCTGTCATTTGAGCTTCCAGTGCTTGAAGTTCATGCCTTAATTTCTGCATATCCAGGCTTTCGGCCTGCTCTTTTGGTGGTGCTGCAGTGGCTGGCTCTGTTGTAGCTGCTTCTGTTGTGGCTGGAGTTGCTTTTGCTGCCTGCTGTGGAGGGATGTCCTCTTTAGGGGTCTCTTCTAGGTGTATTATCTCTGTGGGTGGTTTAGAAGATTTCCCTTGTTCTCCCCTCTGTATAGCTGCTTCCAGGGTATTTTCTATATCCAACAGCTTTTGTTGGGTGTCCACCAGTTCCTTATACAAATTCATCAGCAGTGCAGTGATATCCTTATCTCTTCTTTGTTGGGCTACTTCATCTGTTTGCGGATGTATAGTTGGTGGGATCTTCATCCTCTTCTTAATTGCAGCTACATCTGCATCCCTTAGTTTAAGGACCTCTTGAATGGCCTTAACATCATTGGGATCATGCCCAAATTCTATGATAATGTCCTCCAGCGCCTTTATTCTATTGTCCTTGGCTTGAGAGGATGCCCTCTCCAACTCAAGCTGTGCTGCTGTGTTGTTCAGACTGTTCTGCAGCTTATAGTTCACCAAGGTCTTGTCTGCCAGGGTGGCATAGACCATCTCACCCGTTTGCTTATGAAGCTCAATCTGGTCCATCGGGTGGATATCTTTGTCAAGGACTTCTAAATTTGTCCTTATGTAGTCTGCAGTTGATTGAGGTCGCTACTCTGTGGGAGTAAAATGACTCAAAGTCAATTTAGCTTCTTGTACATCATATGCAGCCATAAGCCTCTGTTGATTTGATGGAGCCATGTTTAAGAGATAATTGTATAGCTTGATTTTTAGTGGCTCACTCCTCCTCTTAGCATCTTTGAAGAAGTCTTTGATGCCTGCAGCTCTGCTTTTGTCTTGCCCTGAGGAGCTGACCTCCCCAAGTGCTGTCCTGTCCTGCTCTTGATGCATTGAGCTAGCAGAGGCCTCAAAGCTTTGCATTTCCTCTTCTCCAAATGGATTTAGCCTTTGCCTCTTTTCTTGACCTTCTGTGAGAGGGGTCTCCCTCTCCCTTTTCCTGCTGATGTCCTCCCTTAGAGGGGTTTGGAGGACTGAGGTGTCAACCCTAGAATCTTGTCTAGGAGGCGCCATGCTGGTTGTTTCATCTTGGGTGGCTGCTTGGCCTTCTCCTTTTTGCTGCTCCTGATCCTGTTGATCAGTTTCTTGCTGCTCTTGTTGTTGTTGCTCCTGCTGGCCCTCTGTTTCTTCCATTACCTTTCCCTTTCCTTTGTCTTGCCCTTGCTTTGAAGCTTGTGCTGACCCTTCTGGTGTTGCAAATGAGGAAGTTGGCGCTGTTGTTTGAGGACTGGGTAGGGAAGGCACCTGAGAAGGACACTCCAAGTCAGCCATTTTCAATAAATGTCTCCTAGCCCTGTCATTTAACTCTTCTTGGGTCAGGGGCTCTATCAAGGTGTTTTTCTGCCATTTTGGCTGATTGGCATGTCTTGTTATGAGGATCATGTTATGATGCTCATAACTAGAGAGTTTGTATTTCAATATTCTCTTGGATATAAATCCATTGGGGTCATATGGTTTCCATAGGAAGCTTTGCGTTAGGCCTAGGCCTTCTAACATTCTCTCTGCCTCCTTCCACCCTTCTCTTTTGTTTAAAACCAAATGCCCGAGCTGGTTTTTAACTTTAAGCTGTGCTTTCTTGCCCCTTCCCGAAAAATGGACTAGATCAACATAGGCAAACTGTCTGAAATACTCCAGGGCAAAGAGCCTCATAGGCACAAACCTGGGCAGCCTGAATGGTCTTAGCTCACAACCATATATCCTGATCATTGTGTGATGCTGGTAGAAATACCAGTCCCCTATGCTGTAAGCAGTGGATACTTGTAGTATCCTCTTCATATCATTAGTGAGTCTTGGAGGAGGCTCTGTTGAAAGCAGGGACATGGCTGGATGGATGAATAAGTCTATAAACTCACAGTATGTGTAGGCTGAGCCTCTATGGAAGATGGAGCTCCAGTATACTACCGATCTTGGATTACCTGCTGCATCGGTCCTTTTGATTTCAAAGGAGAATTTTTCATATTGGTGTTATAGGATGAGATGATAGATATATGAGGAGTATCTGAACATCCTCTCTCTAGGAAAGTGCAGGAACTGCCCATGAATTTTATCCGAGATATAAGTGGCATAGTTGTAGCAAATGGGGGCCCTCCCAGGGACAAACCTTAACATCATAACCAGCACAGTTTCTTCTATATATTCCATTGATTTGTATCCTAGAACTGAGCTCACCATATGGGCCAGGTCTAGCCCAAGTTGGTTTAGGTATCCATCAAAGATAGGAGGATGCAATACTGTGTCTGATTTGCTAACAAACAGCTGATTAAACCTTAGGATCTCTGCCTCTGTCAGTGTTTTGGTCCCTTGGTTGATTAAGTCCAGCAGGGATAAAGGAACCATTTTCTTGTCAGTTTTGAACTGAACCATATCTCTGATGGCTTGAGGGGTGGAATAGAATACAACCTCACCCTTATGATTGACTACAGCTCTCTGTGATGGCTCATATTGACTAGCACAAAGATAGATAAGATCAGGAAATTGTCTGCATGAAGGCATTTTAAAAGTTGGCAGGGCAGACTCCCAGATGCCCAGGATATCTGTTCCATCTCTGTGTTTGGCCCTGAACTCATTTAACAATTGAAGATGAGGGGTGCATCCTTGCCTGGAGTCTTCTGAGATCTGATAATCCAGATCTGCCAGGTCCTTCCAGTCCATCTCTCTCTGAGGAGCATTTAGAGGAGTGACATTGAGTATTTCAGGGGTCTCCATGTTTTATATGCAGTGCCGCTTTTAAAACAGTGAATTCTGATGGGGACCAAGTTTGACAGGGTTGGTGAATTGTCAGGATGACAATGCTGGGCCTTTTGGAAGGGTTTTGAGTAGTAGGAAGACCTCCTTTATCAGTTTCGAGAGTTATGCAGAAGACCGCGATTGCGCGACTCAGGGTAGGTTTTTAGCAGAAAATGCAGTTTCCCGAGGTTTTCACCGTTAAGTTTCAGCTCTGAATGGTCAAATTGGGCAGAGTGTAGTTGGTTTGCCGGTGGAAATTTTGAATTCAATGGTTTTTAATGGTGGTTTTTACAGCAAATTCATAAAAAACCAGTTCGCAGGAGGACGAGGCCGAAATACCTGGTAAACAGAAGTCTGGACTGAAGAATGCAGCTGGTTTAGTGCGTCGGGTGCGTCGAGAATGGTTGCAGGCTGGCTGGTGGCTCGGCGTCGTAAATTTGCATGCAGAGAGCTTCAACAGCTAATTTCAGAAAATTATGAAAAATGGCGAAAATTGACGAAAATATGGCTTTTTGGCCTTTTTGGCGCGCTTTATGGATGACGTCAGCATGACGTCATCATGGGGCGGGTTGGGTGACGTCATCATGACGTCATCGGGTGACGTGGCGGTCAGCGGTAGGTCCACGGGGGCGGTGAGGTGGCGGACAGGTGTCGTGATATGAGAGGTGAGGTGAGCAGATGTGGCAGTGACGTGCACGGCAGCGGGACGCAATCGTGGACGGGACAGGTGTCACTATATCGGAAGGGGTCCTGTACGTCGGACGGACTGTCAGGCATCGCTCCGATGCAATCATATGATGCCGCATGCCCCTGTGCTGATGCTGGCCTGACGCAAGCGTCTGACAGATATCGGAAGGTATCTGTCAGACACGTAAGGCCTTCCGATATTCATATGGGACATCGATCTGGAGGCGGGTGATCGGACAGTCGTCGTGCGCCCAACCTGCGCGGACGGAAACCGCTCCTTTGGTTAATGTGCAGACGTCGGGATTGCCCGAAATCAACATCCGCCGTAGATCTGGATCCGGCGCGATCAGACGGTCGTTGGGCAGGCAACCTGCACGGATAATATGTACCAGCGGGCGGGTAATAAACAATCAATTTCTTTTGTGGACGTGGTGGCGGGACCCTCCACGCACTATTGTTCCTTTTGGTGAATTTTTTAATTGTTTTTATGGGAAAAATATTAATATCCGCCAACATTAGAAAAATAAGCCATTCAAAGGATTTTATGAAGTTTCGGGCGCGAATCATGGGTAAAGGCGGAAACTATAGAAAATGAGTGAAAAATGGGTTTTATGAAATATAAAGGGCCAACAACCCCCCGACCTTAGGATAAGGTGGGGGAAGGGTGATTTTTCAATGTTTTCCGCCCCTTTGGGTTTTTTCAAAGGTTTTTCAAAGGTTTTTAAGGTTTTGAAGGAAAAATGGCATTTTGGGTAGGGAAACTGGTCTGAGGTGGAGCAAAAGGTGAGTCATGGGTTCTTGACTTTGACCAGGTGTCAATTCAAGTCCCAGG
>APFE030676803.1:0-31792 GCA_000404065.3 Pinus taeda | reverse complement strand
AACATTAAATATTAGTCTTAATTGTAAGATTAAATATTGATCTTAGCACTTTGTCCGGACCAAGGAAAACATTGATTCAACAAGCATTTTTAAAATGTGATATTACATATTAAAGACCATATTCATTATGATGATCAAAATTGTTTTTTAATGATGTCAATGACATCTTATATTTCTAACATCAGATATTAATGATGTCAATGACCGACCATCTTATCACATTTGAAAATCCATGTCATTTAATGTAAATAGAGATTAACAAAATGATTGATATTTCTAATCACTCAAAAGTTAATGTCAAGTAAATACTGATCAACAAAATGCTTAATAAACACCTATATCAAAACACTTGTTATCAGTATGTTTCAGTGCAGATTGTACCTACAAAGCAGTGAATATCAAAACACTTTTTTATCAGTGTACTTTAGTGAATATTAAAACACTTGTTATTAGTATGCTTCAAACATTTATTATCAATATGCTTCAACGCAATAACAATTAACTGCAAAGTAGTGAATATCAAAACACTTGTAAACATAAAAATAGTAGAATATATAACAAAAAAAATGCACAGGAAATGCATTGCTTTGATTGTAAATTGCATCCATTATAACAAAGACTTTTAGCTTATTGCACCAACAATTGTTCCTAGAAAACCAGAAATGTTTACAATAACCAAGACCGTTAAAACAATAAAAATAAGCTCCATAAAAAAATTTGTTTCTGAAAAAAAACATAAAATCGTTATCATGACCAAGGCACTTAGAACAAGAAAAGTAATTTCAATGATATTTTCTGGTTTGATTTCCTTCCAAAAAATGACCAATGTTTAAGTTCTATCTATCCTAATAGCTAAATCAGAACAAGTGAAATTGTATGCTTATAAGCCCTGAAAATACTTGGCTGCCTACAAGAAATCACTAACTTCAGTTATCGGTTGTTCTATTTCTATTTGAAATTCAAGGATCCCATTCAAAACATTAGGAAGTGATGTTAACAAGCTAACCTTGAAACATTCACATATACATTGCTACTGAAGTTATTGATGTTGGTATGCTAATTGCTTAGATTTGTATTAGAATTTCAATCTAAATGAGCAAGGAACATTAACACAAAGCTATTCAAATATAATAAAAAGGGTGAGCGTAGTTACACAAAAGAGAGATCTACAATTTTTCTGGTTTGTCCCATCTGTGTAATTAGATATACAAATATGGAATACATCTTATAATGTTTAGGAATAAATAAGCCTACATATATCTGCCAAATAGATCGGAACATAACTTCCAAATAGACCGGAACATAACTTCGAAATATAGAAAATTCACCCTCAACCTCTCTTAAGCAAGTTCACACCTAATAAAAATGACTCAGAATCACAAAAATGAGGAAGCCAATAAAGAATTATGCTGGATCACTGAAATCTAAGATACGTAAGAGTCATCGTAGGCAACAATCTATGGGCATTAGCAATTCTCGAAAGCAGACTCCCATTGTGATTCATAGTCATAAATACACCCCAGAATAATATTATCTTGCCGCACAATCATTTCTCGTAGGCATAATCAGCCATGTACGTTGGAATGACAAGGCTGCTGCTTTCATAATAAACATGCAAATATTTCGTGAAATATCTGTTACTCTGACTCCCCAAAAGGTGATGGCTTAAACTTAACCACTTTTCAGGATCCCATCATCACCATATTACCCAGCATGATCAAGTGCAATATTCATATCTCCAACTTCTTAATACATCAGCAAAACCATAACCTGAAATTACCAGGCCTGCAACCATATTTATTCAAAATTGTGCTCGCTTGAATCTTGTCCTAAATTCAGGTCTCCAGTTAGTGTCAAAGAACATTACAAGGAAAGGCAATTTGTAAAGACGTTGCCCAAGCTTTATGCTGCAGAATCCCAATCAAATCAAGACAAACATGAAGGAAAGAAATCCCTTGAAACAGTAAAGAGTAAAGACAATAAACTCCTAGCAGAGGTTGTTAAAAGAGGAAAAGCTAAAGCCAATTCTTTCTAATAAAGCCTATTGGCTTTCTTTTTAAGGAGTTGTTTCTGCTGTTGTTCGCTCAATTTGTTAAGGACATCAAGGGCTGACTCTGACACAACCCGATGATACTTTCGGCGTTCTAATTGGGGACATGATTCCTTCTCCATAAAAGCAACTAGATCAGCCTCAAATGATCTGCCCAATTTTTTTGTCACCGCCCATTCATAAGCATTGCCAAGTGAAAGAGACCAGAGATTATGGCATTGAATTTTGTTATAGACATTGTGTTTTCAAAAAGAAGACATGGAACAATGAAAGGGAACGATCTTGGTGCACGAAGTATATTAAAGAACGGCACACATAGCATATGACCCAAGTTGGCAATCGAGCTGCTGGCGAAAACATAGTCATTGGAGGGATGATGCAAATGAGAGTGAATGAATAGAAAAAAGAGGAATGAGCTTTCGCAGCAAAAAGAAGAGGAATATTAAGTTGGTTTTCTTCGAGAAAACAATCTGCAGACACAACAGAAAAGAGCAAAGAGTTGAGAATAAGAAACAAGAGGAAAACTCATTCAGCAATTAAAAAGCAGAATATTCAATAAATAACTTACAAGAACTTCACTACATAAATAACCATTAAATCAGATTGCAAACAGCACCTGCTTAATGTTTTAGTTTTCCTAAAAGCATGTATTATTGACTAAAACCAACCCCCTTAGAAAGGAGGATTATGTCTGGTGGACACAAACGGAATTGGACCGAAGTTGTCATCTCCAATGACTTTCTCACTGAAGCAAGCTATTCTGCAATGTTGCCCAAGATCCAACTCTAGAGAACAAGAATCCAGGATACCAATGATAACAACTACCCCAATATCTTCATCCTCCTTGGCAGAATAAGAAATTTGTATATAAAAAAACTGCTAACGACTACTCCGATATCTTCAACCCCCTTGGAAGACTAACGCTGGCAATAAAAGACATTTAAGATCGAGTCTGGCGAAGATAAAGTATGGAAAATAGTACTGAGATAAACACTGACATGACATGTTCTGGATTTGCAGTGGAATTCCACTAAACTGATTTTCGGCTATTTTTGTTGAAATCGATAATCAACATGCCTCCTTTGTCATAGTTCGAATCCCATATTAACTATTGGACGAAAGGCTGAAAGACTCTTGGAATTGATGACATCTGGGAGTTGAAATGTCATCCCCATGTCCATGTGGTTGAAGATAATCACTACTTGTGTGACTTGGTGCACTCCCTTTCATCATTCTCTATTGCATCAGATAATGTTGTCTGTCTGATTTTCTAAAAGATTAATTTTGAAAAACATTGAAACTCTTTCAAGGATATAATGAGTGGTGGAATCATCAGATATCCAGGGCTCAAAGTGGGTGTGAGGCACCCACGTCCTATTTTCATTATCCAAAATATTCCTGGTATAAGTCCCCGGAGGAACCGATCTGCACCTATTACAGGGGATAGATGTTGTGGTTGCGCAATCTACTCAAAGTGGGGTGTGAGGCACCCACGTTCTATTTTCATTATTCAAAATATTACTGGTAGAAACCCCGGAGGAACCAATGGATATGAGCACTGATACACCTCTTACAGGGGATAGATGTGGTGGTTTCGCACTATACTGAGCCGCTGAAGGGGTTTGGGTAGACAATGATACATGATAAAGGGGAAATTCCTATAAACCCTTAGCGTTATGCAAATACCAGTAAAAAGGAAGATACACTTCTTCAACTATCTTGCTGAAGCTCTGGCACTCATTTTAGAGCGTTAGCCTTTTTTAAGCTTGATCTCTATACCAGCCTTCAAACAGAGAGAAGGGTGGAGGGTAGATTCCTTCTGATTGTTGCAATAAGCAAGGGTTAGTCCGTCATCAAGATGCTTTCCTGCGAAGATCAGACACTGCTGATCGGAGGGAATCCCTTCTTTGGCCTGGATATTATCTTTGACATCTTTAACGGTGTCAACGCTCTCAACCTCGAGAGTGATGGTCTTAATAAGAGTTTTGACAAAGATCTGCATCTTGAATCTGGAATATAACTAACAGATATACTTGTAAATCATCACAAAGCAATTTTTTTGGTCAAAATTGTTTATTTATCCACATATTACGAAAAAACAATACCAAATTCCATAAGAATATGAAAAACTGTTGTGTCCAAAGGATGACAAATGCAATTCATAAACTAAAAGGAAAAACTCTCCAAAGCCAAAATTTTAAGCAGTTGCCAAAAAATAACTCTTCACATAAAACGACCAAGAGTAGGAACTCTAACAAGGTTGCAAACAAAATTTTATACAATAGCTACAAAGAATAAAATGCAGAACACAATATAGCCTTGACAGCCAAATTTCCGTTCAAAATAAAATAAATGAATAAGTAAAAGAATTTTTAAGATACGAGGGCTTAAGCAGAAGAACTTGTATAAATAAACCCCGAAATACAGAAACCCTAACAGCTTACACATCAAGAAATATAAGCTACAGAAAATAAATATGACTGTCAATAACCACATACAGTCAGAGGCACAGCGGAAACCGTAGAAACCAGAACAAAAATCAAAATTGACAAAACGTACGCCTACAATATTAATGGCATCAGTTGTGTAATGGTCACCTCAGATCTGACTCAGTGTGTTTGATATTTGACGTGAAGAGGAAACCACCCCCCAGTTGCTGCAGAGGAGTGAAGAAGTTGGCAGGTCTGGCCTCCACCACCCCTGCAAGGAGGGCAATGTGCAGTTGTCTGAAGAGGGTCTATTCACAATTCCCCAACGTTAATTCAGCTGCTGTCTGTGCCTCCCATGCTCCTGCAGTGTTAATCTTCCCTTCAAAAATTTTCTCTCCAGACCAACTACAGCACAACACATACCTCCCTGTATTACTTATAGATCTGCAAGGAAGAAATGTAGCAAAAGAAATAGAAATATAAAAGACAAGCAATGACAGAAATAACTTCAATACCAAAAATAAAGTTTTTATCAATGGTATCACCTCAGAGTTGGCTCGAGGTTGATGGTCCCGTCACGTCCTCCATGGGAGGGTTCTTCGTATTCCCAAACCGATGGTGGTCTGTCTACTTTGGTGGATGTTTGAAACGGTCATGGAATTAATGAAAGTAGAGGGAAAAAATGGATATGGTCACTGATCTCCACCTCTATAAGGGTGTACAGACGTTGCAGTTGTGAACTCCACTGAAAAATTGTATCTGCTCTGCTGACGGCTAGGAGTTTCTTTGTGAATCCAACAGCTATTGTGGATGGCTTTGAGCAGATACTAGTGGAATCCCTAAACTAGAGATAAATTTTGTTTATAATTATATATCAATGGAAAAGCAAAAGAGCAAGAAGCTGACAAAGTCAAGACTACCTCTATATCTGTTCAAATGCCAATAAAAGTTTGCAACACTGAAGTTACCTTCATCCCAAAGGGTTCTGATTATCCTAAAATCAATATAACTCACTCTCATGCAATAAGAGAAATCGGAAACAGGTCCAACTTAGAGGAGAAGTTCTATTTGCAGGAAAGAAAATCTACTAAACTCTTGATAAGCGAAGATCTTATGTCTCCTTCACCGTTGTTATGAGACCCATCATGCAAGAACATTTGCACCATATAAGAAAGACTGGAAAGAGGATCTCATTGCTGCCTTGTAATGCTACTCATTTTTAAGCAACATATACCACAAGAGCCCCTATGGTCACAGAATTTTATGTGTAACAGAATTCAAGGAGGATATCTGTTACACATGGAATTGTATATCACATTGGAGAGGAATCTATTTGAATTCTACATCTTGTCTCATGGTGGAAATTTTGCATGTAGTGAAATATGGCTTCGTGGATATTTCAAATGTACAAGGTTATTGATGTCAAGAGTATCCCTGGGTCCCCTAATCGCTACAAAGCTGATTGGTTGGAAGAAAGTCCAAAAGATGTTGGTGATCCTTCTTTAGTTCTCCATATTGTAAAAGAGCACGAGGACATGTATAGCATGTATAGCATGAGGACATGTTCATGATGCTATTCACTTACCCCTAGAAGTAAAAAGAACGAATTGCATCAGGTGTTCATGCAGCCCAAAGAAGGCCTTCTTGGTCTTTTAAAGGTAACAAAGGCATTGCTAAGAAAAAATGGATGAAGTATTGGTTGAAGAAGATCCTTCTAAGCCCTTGAAGATAACGGAAATCCAGATTTAAGGAAAAGTAAGTTTTGAAGTCCCTCTAAAGCATGATGATCTACTTCTGCAGAGAAGAAGCTAGGTACAGATTATAATGTTCCTCTATTATCTTCCAACCAACCACCAAACTCAGTGGTAGTTAAAAGGGGGACTTGTAATTAAACATGAATAAAATTTGGAGCTGATCGATTTTTTGGCGTTGAGGTAACAACATGTGATAATCTTGAACAGTAGCCTTGACACTTGTAATAATTTTCTCATCGATTTGGATCAGGCCTTATACTTGGGACAAAATAGAGGCAGATCATATCATATATATTGTGCTTTGAAGGGCCATCAGTATTTGATGATGACCACCAAGAGGGAAGTCTAACTTTGACCCTATCACAGGTTTGTTATGGGATATGCTGGATATGGTGGATGTGATGAGGGCAAAGAGCAGTTAGTCAAGGAGGGAAATTCCCTTCTCAAAAGAAGAATAGAATCAGATAAGCCCGCTGTTGATGAAGATGACAGAACTAATCTGAAAGATAATCTCAAGGTTTTTCAAATTGTTGCTCCAAATGATGATGACGACCCTCGTATGATGAGGAGGATGAGTATAGCCAAGAGACAGAGAACCTAATGAATTTGCAAATTTTTAATGATGAGGATTGCATTGCTAAACTTCCCATCAAAGATTTGAACCATTTTCAACATCTATTTTTCAGGCAAATAATAGTCATTTTTGAAGCAAGTATGAAGGTGAGCTTCATCTGACCGAATATTGAAGTGATGAATAAGGACACCTCAAATATGGGATTTGAACAAGACAGGGTATGATCTTTCAGTTGTGAAAGAAACTTTGTCTGACCTCTCCACAGTTGAAGTTTTGGAGATGACATGGTGTATAAAGGAATTGAAATTCCCACTCCTCTACCAAGGTTAACAAAAGTTGAACCCATGGATCACTGCAGTTTTGATGGACCAGATCTCTTTTTCAAGATGACGTTGGTAAGTATTTCTGAAATTTTCAGCAAAAAATATTTCAAAATTTTAATGCATTCTGTACAATCGGGTGGGCTCATCAAGACTTCGGTTGTTCCTATGGAATCAAGAAAATGTTCAAAAACAAGTTTGAAGAATGAAATACCAATTGTTTCACTTTCCATTTTTTTGAGAGCAAAATCACTTTTGGAGATGATAAGAATGGAGAAATGAAGTTTTGGATTGCATATAAATTTGGTAAATTCAGGCAATATGAAGAGAAGGTTGATCTAGAGAATTTTACAGCTTGTGACCGCTTGTGACGTGATGTGAAGGATGCATTTTTTTCTTATGAACTGTTTTCACAAAAGAAAAAATAAGTGAACACCAGTGGTTCAATACATTTCTGACAAAGATTAAAGCACATGGCCATTGACGACACCATTGTGATGAACTACTCTTCCTTGATCAGAGATTGGGGCATTGCATTGTGAATGTAAAAAACCTACACAATAAGGGGATCGAAACTCCAAGTGAGATGAGAGCATATCATGAACAGAAGCATGAGTATACCCCTGTAAATGTCAGAGCTGAGGTGCCCAATCCTCAAAGTCACAAAACATAGAACTTACTTTTGTAAAAGTGAAGCTAACAAGGATTGAGCAACAACCATAATGTACGCAGGTCTCTTATAGCTACAAGCAACAACTCCTGATAGACCAAAATTTATTGGGCATATTTGTCCAAAAGAGCATAAACTCCAGTTGCAACAGACATATCAGACTGAGGATATTAGAAAAGCAGCATCAACCTCACTTTATACTTAGCCTAATACAATTGAGTATCAAATGATTGTGGAATGACAACCTAAAAAAAACAGAATGTTGATGGAAGGAACTATCGTAAATAGATGCTCTAAAGGTGAAACATGTGAGGTCTAAGAGGAAACTCTGTGCAGAAATTTATAGCCGACGCATTGTGAAATTTTCATTTCAGGACAAGGAGTACTTGTACCTTATAATGGAAGACCTGCCCGGTGGTGATAGAATCACTCTTCTTATTTGAGAGGATGTTGCATGTTTCTATATCTTAAAGAGTATCTTGGCCATTCACTCCATTTATGACAGAGTAGCAACATCCAGTTATCATGGTTGATAAAAGTGTGTTAGAGGATTTGTTCAACAATTCAAAGAGTGATTATTGAGATTACTATTGTAGAAGTGAAGATAACAAGCAACAACCATAATGTACACAGGCATCTTATAGCTATAAAGAAACAACTCCTATGAAATCTAGGAAACGAAAATTTTCTGGGCATATTTGTACAAATAGAAACTTCCAGTTGCATCAAACATATCAGACTGAGGATATCATCAAAGCAGTGTCAACCTCACATCAGACTGATCTTTTTTCTGGAAGACATTAACACTATACAACAATAGATTAAAAAACTAAGTCAAAATGGGCTACAAGCATCTACCCAAAACTGTCAATCTGATTTTACAGCAAGAATATTTAGTCGTGTATTTTCAAAATGGCCCAACAAATCAATCCATCCACAATTCTATTCGTGGATCTTCCAGTTGCATTAGACACATCAGACTGAGGATATCAGAAAAGAAGTGTCAACCTCACATCAGACTGATCTTTTTTCTGAAAGACATTAACAATATATAGCAATAGATCTAAAAACTAAGTCAAAATGGGCTACAAGCATCTACCCAAAACTGTCAATCTGATTTTACAGCAAGAATATTTAGTCATGTATTTTCAAAATGGCCCAACAAATCGACCCATCCACAATTCTATTCGTGGATCTTCAAGTACATGAACAGAATGCAACAATGGTTGTGATGGATTATAGAGTGACTATGCTCTTGAGGACACCATTGTGATAAACTAGTCTTCCTTGATCAGAGATTGGGGCATTGCATGGTGAATGAAAAAACCCTACACAATAAGGGGATCACAACTCCAAGTGAGATGAGAGCATATCATGAATATAAACCTAAGTATACACCTGTAAATGTCAGAGATGAGGTGCCAAATCCTCAAAGTCACAACACACAAAACTTATTGTTGTAAAAGTGAAGCTAACAAGCGACAGCCATAATGTTCACAGGCTTCTTATAGCTACAATGTAACAACTCCTGTGACATCTAGGAAACCAAAAAAATTGGCATATTTGTACAGAAGAGCATAATCTCCAGTTGCATCAGGCACATCAGAGTCTCAGACTGAGAATATTAGAAAAGTAGCATCAACCTCACATTCTACTTAGCCAAATGTAATTGAGTATCAAAAGATTGTGGAATGACAGCTTAAAAAAAACCAGAATGTTGATGGAAAGAACTATGGTAAATAGATGCTATGAGGTCTAAGAGGAACCTGTCTGCAGAAATTGATAGCCGATGCATTGTGAAATTTTCATTGCAGGTCAAGGAATACTTGTACCTTTAAACCTTATAATGGGAGACCTGCCTGGTGGTGATAGAAATTAGAATCTCTTCTTATGCAACAGGATGTTGCACGTTTCTATATCTTAGAGAGTATCTTGGCTATTCACTCGCTTTATGACAGAGTAATGACATCTGGTTATCATGGTTGATAAAAGTATGCTAGAGGATTTGTTCAACAATTCAAAGAGTGATTATTGAGATTACTATTGTAGAAGTGAAGCTAGCAAGCAACAACCATAATGTACACAGGCCTCTTATAGCTATAAAGCAACAACTCCTATGACATCTAGGAAACGAAGATTTATTGAGCATATTTGTGCAAAAGAGAAAACTCCAGTTGCATCAGACACATCAGACTGACAATATAAGAAAAGCGGTTTCAAGCCCTTCATTCAATCCCTTAGTTCACGAAGTATTATCCCGGATTACTGAACTAGAGCCTTACTGTAAGTATTTACCCCCAACGCCGTCACATTGTACTTAGCCAAATACAATTGAGTATCAAATGATTCTGGAACGACAGCTTAAAAAAAATCAGAATGTTGATGGAAGGAACTAAGGTAAATAGATGCTCTTAAGGTGGAACATGTTAGTTCAAACAGGAACCTACGTGCAGAAATTGATAGTCGATGCATTGTGAAATTTCCATTCCAGGACACAGAATACTTGTACCTTATAATGGGAGACCTGCCTGGTGGTGAAAGAATGACTTCTTACGTGAGAGGATGTCGGCAGTTGCACATTTCTATATCTTAAAGAGTATCTTGCCTATCTTAAAGGGACAAGTCTAACGACGTGGAGGAATTGCCTGGACGACCACTCTGGGCCGGAATCCGGGCAAAAAAATTTCAACAAATTTTGCAGAAGGAGTGTTTAAAGCATGTTTTTGAAAGTGGAAAGGGATTCAGCACCATCAAGAACTTCTAAGGCACCCAAAATCTTGAGGTTTAACAATTGTAGCTTGGATTTACAAAAATCCCTACAGAAATTTATCAACATATTGCCAGAATTTTCATGATTTTCAGGGCAAAAAATCAGTCTGGTTAGACTACGCAATCTTAAAGAACTTCTAACCCTCTCAAACTACAAACGATTCACTACCAATATTTTTCTTCTCAAATTAAGATATCAAATTAAAATATTTGTCATGGAAGTGGAATTGTGTTGATTTGTGATAGCACCAGATGTGCTCTAGCCATGAAAATTGGTGGAGAGGCTAAGGCGCATAAGATCTCCAAGACCCAGAAATGGTTTGGGGAAATTTCACCCGGTTGGAGAGATATTAAAATAATTAATATTTTTAATGGGGTTCCTAAGTCTAAACTTAGGAAAATTAAAATATTAATGGGTATTAATATAAAACTAGTTGAAAATGTTCTAAATGACATGGATCAAGCCAAATCTAATCTTAGCCGTTGATTAGGGATTTAATCTCGGCTGTTGAAAACTCAACAGGAAAAGTATAAGAGGAGGCTTGAGGGTCAGTTGGAGATACACCAAATTGATTAGTCAGTTCGATTTTTTGGAGCGGGGCTTGCTGAGAAAATTTGAACTAGTTGTTTGTTACAGCAAGGGGCAGTGAGTACATAGCAGAGAGGCAAGGATAGTCCCAGAGAGGCAGCGTAGAGGCTGGTTAGGCTAACGCAAATGCAGTTGGAGACAGCACAGAGGCTGAATAGACTGATGCAGAGGCAGTTGGGGACTACACAGAGGCTGGAGAGGCCAGCTTGGGTGGCGCAGAGGGCCTGAGAGATAACGCAGAGAGCCAAGAGGCTGACGCAGAGGCTTTAGGAGCTACCCTGAGGCTAGCAGGGCTGACACAGGGCCAAGAGGCAGCGATGGAAGAATTTTTGTGGGGCAGACTGGTGCCGAGAGGTTGAATATCTGTCTCCAAGAAGAGGTATTACTGTCGTGTAAAAATCTCTATTGGGTGAGCAATCTTTGGCACCTTAGTAGTACTTAGAATCTGTATAATAATAAAACCCTCATATCTGCGCACCGGTTTTCCCGCATTGGGCTTTTCCGGGGAAGATTGTCCAAAATAACGGTGTCCCTTGCGTGTTTGTCTCGGTTATTTCAGTTGCTGATCTCTATGAGTTAAGGCTGCACTTGTGTTTATTTTAGTATTTATATTTATAAATAAAAAATATGCAGAATTCAATATTGGCTATTAAAATAATGAAATAGCACCATATCCAGAGCAACAATATATTAAAATTCAATATTTCCTATTGAAATAATGAAACACCGCCATGTCGAGAGCGGCAATATATTATATTTTTCACAGCGCTTCACAAAATAAGCATGTGTGAGTATTATGTAATGCAATTGTTATATAGTATATTTATTACTATGTGAAATTCCTCTGTTGGGTCAGATCAGATGATGGATCCTCTATGTAACAAGCTTGACACTAAACTATGGATGTCACTATGAAATAGAATCCTCTCCTTCCAACCTGCTCAACCCTACAATGGGGATTGGAGTGTTCTCTCTAAGAATAATCTAAGGTTGTAACTTGTAACATTAGAAAATTTTTTCTATTAAAATAGCTCAAAGAATCATTGCCATTAATATAGCTCAGATCTCATAACATACTGGCATATCAGATCTCCACTCCATAGAGGTGTGATCTACTTGCAAGATCAATGTGGTGTTGTTGCAGCAACCCTTGAATGGACAAACCCTCCACAACTTCATTACATTGTGGCAGATGTTTGCTTCCTATGATAAGATCATGTCTTCCTCTATAATGAAAATTTCCACAGCTTTATGCTCTTTCCAATTCTAAAATAGATGTGTCATTCCATTCACTCTTAATTCAAAACCCTACAAACTAAGGATAAATGTAAACCATATCCATGAAATAGGAAACCAATTCTCTTTTAAACCAAACTGTTCCTTCAATTTTGTGGCCATTTAAAAAATAGAAGGAGATGATATCCATCAAATACGATCCTTTTAAACGCTTTCTTAAAAAAAATCGAACTGAACTGATTCCTGATGATTACAATCATCTTGGAGAATAGCTAGTAAGCAGAAAAAGGAGTGAAAACAGATTTATGAAGCAGCCAAGCAGCATTAAGCGTTCAAATACTATTCAATTTGAGGGCTTGATACTTAATATGGCTAACCAAAAAGTGATCACTGTGTGAAATGATTCCTACAACGATCATGATACAAATTTATCTACTTTTCTAGGTGGAATTAAAAAGAATCTTCCCGGTATTGATAGCTTTTTTTATTAAATCTATATGACTGACCTGTAAAAAACAATGGGGTGGGATCGCATTTTTATATCATCTGTTTGCAAATTGAGTAGATTTTATAATATAGAAGCAATTTCAAGATGTCCCTGAACTGAGAGAGCTCTGGCAAAATCAAACATCCTAATTAAATATCTGAAGGTCGTTTTAAGACTCAGATTTTCGTAAAGACTAAATGAATATCTGAAGGTCCTTTTAAGACTGTGTAAAGGTCCTTTTATGACTAATGAAAGCAGATTCTTGAACAAAAAATTGTAGAAATTTCTCATATCATTTGACTTAATCTAAATCTGAGCTCTATATGCATCTGCACATCCTACATTATCCACCAGATCTATATTCATATATACTCATATCTAACATTTATAATAAGGCTAAGGCCCATAGGTCTCAATGGTTGAAACCCTTTCTGATACCACATGTAATACCTGAAAAGAAGAAAACTAAGGCATACATGTAATCTGAAGACTTGGAATTCGTCTCACTCCTTCCCACCACTTGAGTAACTGCGCAACGACGGCATGGAAAACAACTCTCCTCCCAACTGTAAGCTCAGCTCAACAACCGGCCACCCATGAGCCTCTATCTATTAGCCTCTTATCTATTATTGCTAGACATCACAAGTATTTCCTCTTTCCCCTAAAAGATCCCCGCTTCTTACTTCCCCCTTTCTTATACAGAGTCCTTCCACCACAAGGGACTCAATCCCAAGACTCCACTTGTCATAATTATCTTTTATCTTAAGTTGTATTTCCCTAGGTCTTATTTGTCATTCCTTATGTCTTTATTTTTGTGCAATTTCTTAATTTGGTGATAGATGCCTCCCCCGGTGGTAGGTGATATTCTCGTCATGGTAACAAATGCTTGCCTTGGTGGCAGATGATATTCCTAACTCAGTGAAAAATGCCAGCTTTTGATCTGTAAACTACCGTGGATATTCCACTGGACAGTTCGTCACAACAGATCTGATAATATTATATTAAAAATCTGAGATTCTACACTACTACAGTTTTATTTAATTTCTAGATCTGTAGATCTTACTATAATTAGTGCATGCATGTAAAAGTAAATTATGCAGAAAAGAAGAGAACGAAAAAATAAGCTCACACACACATAAGACACAAGATATGCTCTCTGGGAAACCCTTTCGGGAGAAAACCCAGCTGTAAGGTGAGGCCGCTTCGCTCTTGTTCTTTGTCTGGAAATATGACTACAGATATAAAGAAGTAACATTTGTGGCCCGTGGGGTGCTACAGTGCACAAATCCTCTCTGTGTGCTCTACCTCCTAACTCTCTTGGCTATCTTTGCTCAACTATGGAACAAAATGCTCTCGAAAGAATCATCTCATGGGAGTCAGAAAAGTGGAGGAATCATCTCACGGGACCGTTTTTACTGGCAGGACCCAATTTGACAAAACGGGGTTTGAAACCTTCCGGGATCATTTTGAGGCATCAAATGACGTTTTTTGGGAGTAAAACTTTGTTGCTTATGCACCACACCTTTTCATGTTATTTTACACACAAAAAGCTTTCCTTCAGCGCAAGAATCGCATCAATCGGACTCCATATGCAAACGTTATGCCACTCAAAAGTTGACATTCATGTTTTCACACCTATAGTTCGAGAGAATGCTGCATCAACTCCCATTATTCATGGAAAAGGGGCTAGCCACGTGTTTTTGGTGTAGAAGAGTCTATTTTCTAACTCTAGTTAAGAGTTGATGTAGTCAAACTTAACCACTAGTATGCTATTGGGCTATGTTATAACTGGGCCACTAGGAGGAAGAGGCACTCCATTCTTTCGAGAACATTTGTTCCATAGAGCATACAAAGAAGATCTGTGCACTGTAGTAGCCCACGAGCCACAAACATTACTTCTTTGTACCTGCAACCATATTTCCATACAAAGAAAGAGAGCAAACCGACCTCGCCTTCTAGCTGGGTTTTCTCCCGAAAGGGTTTCCTAGAGAGCATATCTTGTGTCTTATGTGTGCGTGAGATTATTTTGTCGTTCTCTTCTTTTCTGCATAATTTACTTTTACATGCATGCACTAATTACAGTAAGATCTACAGATTTAGAAATTAAATAAAAATGTAATAGCATAGAATCTCAGATTTTTTAATATAATATTATCAGATCTATTGTGATGAATTGTTCAGTGGAATATTCATGGCAGTTTACGGATTAGAATGAGAATGATGTTACAAATGAGAGTGAGAGGCCTACTCATATACTAGGCATGTTCCTCTTCATGGAAAGTCATGTCCCATTTAGACATACCTCTTCAACCCTAATTACTAATTAACTAATCATTAATACAATTATCATCATTATTTGTATTTAATATATTTTATTCATAACATTGCCTTCCTCTTGAAAAAAGCTTTGTCCTCAAAGCTTGCTGATGAAAAGGCTTCATCTCTTTTTCTGTTTTCTTCTCGTCTCAAAATTGTCATCTTCGTTGATACAAATTGATATGATCATCAGAGTGATATATAAAATTGTCGCACGGAGAAAGGATCTGACCATCCTAAATTAATCTTTTGTGGAATCTTTTGATTACTATAAACTTATGAAGAATCATTATCACTGCATTGAATTGTGCGCACTTTAGTATCCTTTTGAACAAAAGTTTGATGTTTTTGTTTTGAGAGATAGAGATACGCAAACTGATTGGAATGTATGCTCTTGTGATTCAGATGAAGATAAGGAGTTTGTCTTTCCCTTATCATGTGTGTGGCAAGATTTAAACTTACTTCAGGTTCTGATGTTGTCAAGTTGGTTACAAAATCTTCCCCTGGGTTTTTCATCATTTGAACTGCAACTTCTAAGTACGTCCTTACTTCAGTTGAGTTTGGATTTGTTTGAATTGTGAGATTAATGGGATTTGTGTTTGTTTCCTTTTCTTTGACTTGGACTATTACATCTAAAGACTTTGATACTTCTTTCATGAGTAATTCTTCTAACTTGTTTTTTAAGCTTGTGAAACGCTTTAATTAATTTAGTTAACCATCATTTAAATTTTTCCTAAGTCTAATTTATGGAAATTGGTTAATTAATAGCAATTAATTAAGGAAGTGTGAGAATTCTCTAGAAACTCACACGGATTGAGTTTGAGATGATTTTATTCATTGATGGAGATCTAATCATGGTCGTTGGTTTTCTAACAAGAGATTAAAGAGCAGGATGATGGGATGGAGATAAATACATCGACTAAGGGTGAGATCTAGGTAGATTGAATTTCCCAGAGCAGAGATTCAATGCGAGAAAGAATTTGAGCCAAAGATCGAGTATCAAAGGTTAAGGAGTAGCAACTGAGTGATTCCGGAGGATTTTCTACTATCGGAAGAGACAACAGAGAGAGGCCGAATTATTCCACAAGAGGCTATACAAAGACTTGCATAGAACCTCAAGGAGGCAGTTCAATTCAGTGAAGTGAACAAAGTTCATTCTTCAAGTTAAATTCTCCAAAAGACCTAGAATATGTATAACTCCATTGAGATACAAGAATATATATATATATATATTAAATGTAAGAATGAGAATGATGTTACAAATGAGAGTGAGGGGCCTACTTATATATTAGTTAAGTTGGTTACAAAATCTTCACCTGGGTTTTTCATCGTTTGAACTGCAACTTCTGAGTACGTCCTTACTTCAGTTGGGTTTGGATTTGTTTAAATTGTGAGATTAATGGGATCTGTATTTGTTTCCTTTTCTTTGACTTGGACTATTACGTCTAATGACTTTGATACTTCTTTCATGACTAATTCTTCTAACTTGTTTTTTAATGATTTTTTATCCTCCTTAAGTTTCTTAATTTGAGTGAATAGACTTTGATTATGGTTTCTAAGACATAAGAGTTCTTTGGTTTTTTATTCATCCACCTTATTTTCAATGTCTTGACTTTTAAGCTTCTCATCTTTTAGATCTCTGATTTGTTAAAATAACCTTTGGTTCAGGTCTTTTAAGTGCAAATTTTCTTCTTCCTTCTCTGATAGAATCTCGTTGAATTTTTTCTTGACACATTCCTTTTCTTCTTCTAAATTTTTCTTTAGTTCTTTGGACTTCTTGACCTTCACAAGTAATTTTTGGCTATTGTCCCTTAGATGCAAAACTTCTCATCTTTTTCTGTTAATTTTTGTTCCAGTTTTGCAAGTTTTTGCTCTCGTTCTGTCATTTGCATCAATACATCATCTTGACATTATTCCGCATTAAATAATTTTCCACATGTTGGACAACATAATTTGCAATTATTATACATACGAGTGGCCTGACTCCAAGTCACAATTGATCCACTGAGTGGCCTGACTCCAGCAAACATTGCGAAATCCTAGCGCAATCCCTACATGGGCCAACGTCTTGCCTCTAGGAGACTGCGTCACCCCTTCTATCGAATCGATTTGTTGGAAGAATACTGATATTCAACCCTCCCGGCTTAGAACCTTTCTTCTTCGGCAAAATCTAGAACTTTCGGCAAATACTCTGCACTGCCACTGCAAGAGACCCTCCTACCCTACATCAGCGCTGAGCCCCTTTCTGGGCTGCGTAGGCCTCTGTGTTTCCTCTCTGATGCTACCACTACCTCTCTGCCACGTACTCTCTGGCTCGGAACTCCTTTCCAATCCAAATCTCTGCCTTTTCCCCTCTCACTACAACTCAGATCACTTGTTCGATTTTCTCAGCAAACCTCGCCCCAAAAAAATCGAACTGACTGATCAACTTGGTGTATCTCCAACTGACCCTCAAGCCTCCTCTTATACTTTTCGTGTTGATGAATCAACGGTTGAGATTAAGTCCTTAATCAACAGCTAAGATCAAAATAGACTTGATCCTCGTCTCCTAGAAGCTTCTCACCCATATTTTTATTACTACCCATTAATATTTTTGTTTTCCTAAGTTTAGACTTAGGAACCCCATTAAAAATACTAATTATTTTTAATAACTCATAATCTGGGTAGAATTTCTCCAAACGATTTCTGGGTTTTGGATATCTCGTGTATTCTAGCCCCTCCACAAATTTTGGAGCTAGAGAACATTTGATGCTACCCAAAATCAACACTCCCTCTTAGCGAGGAATGTGCTCTACCAATACTTCCCAATAGAAGCATCACACTGATCCATGGCATCGGTACTCTGTGTTGCTGATGCTCGGTCTGCTGCCCTTCATCCACTACACTACTAAATCCTGTGTTGTTGCCCATGACACTGCCACTATCACTGCTACATCTGTACTGTAGCTCCCTCTCAATATGTTGCATCATGCTACCCATAGCATTGCCACTGCTAACTGCTGCACTACAACTCAATTGCTGAGAAGCAACTGAAAACTCACCCAAAAACTGACGTGTTGGTCAGTATGGATGCCTCGTGATGCTGAAGCTACCTCTGCTGCTAATCCATGATGACACTCTACTGCTACTGCGTTGCTGTTGTATCTGCTTTGTGCCTCCCACACTGCTACAACACTCAATTGCTCTACTTCAGACTTTGGCACTCTAGCTCTGCCATTGTTGCTCTATCATCCCTCTCACCAACTAACTCCCGTCATTCTGCTATTGTCATTAAGGGCTCTCATAGCCATATGTGATCCAAGAGTTTGGGCACCTCCAGGATCCTGCCCCAGTGTAGTCCTCCAGAGGTGAATGAGCACTCATGGCGTAATTGTCATCCTCGCCTTCTCTGTCAACTTTCGCTGGAGCAACCTTCAAGTCAGAATTCTCTTCCTTGCCCTTCTTCCAAGGACACTGAGTGGTGAAATGTCCCAGTTCCCCAAATCTGAAGCATCTGTCTTTGGTTATGTCCTTTTTCTTCCTCTTCTGTTGCCCTTACTGTCCTGATGATGTGAGAGTTACATCCTCCTCCTCCTCCTTCTTGACTCTAGCTCATTTTTCGCCACTTCGCAATTTGGTTAACCTCTTGATCTCTTCCTATCGAAGATCTGCCCACATCTCCTCCAAACTGGGGAGAGAAGCCCTTCCCAAGATGTTCTGGACAAAGGTCTCCCAGTCTTCAGTGACTGCATTCAAGGAAATCCTGACCATAAACTCCGGATCTGGTGTAGACTCCACGGAAGTCAACTAGTCTCGAATCCCTTGCAACCTGAGGAGGAGGCGATCGATTTCTTCTCCCTTTTGCATCTGGTACTATCTTCGTTGATTCTCCAACAGTATCTTTCATTGAACGAAATTTCCCTCGTACAAGGTGGTCAAAGCCCCCCCACATCTCCCTTGTTGTGTCCTTTTTAGCAATATGTGGGACCACATGATCCTTTGACCCCGTCCAAAATCATGCACTTAGTCTTCGCTTGGGCCTCCTCGTACTTCTTCAGAGGATTAGCACTGACTGAAACAACAATCATCTTCAAGGCATAATCCTTGATGTGATTCTTGTCCAAGACTGTCAAGATCCTGACCTTCCAGACGACAAAGTTGGATGTTCCATACAATCTGTCTTGATCCCTCATTCCATTGACTGCCATCTATACTCAAACAAGTATAGAACTGATTCTCTTCTCCCTCTCTCGTTGTTGCCCCAGCAAGACTTGGATCTAGATTTCTTTGGCGTTAGAAAACCTCTAAGGAACAAGCTCCCTCTAGACTCCCTCTAAGTCATGATTTCCTTCACGGAAATCCTCCTGCCAAATAATGTCGAATCACCCCTTCTCCAATCCTCCTTTGTTGTTGCTCAACAACTCAGACCTAAATTTCTTTAGCAAGAAATCCGTTAAGGCAATGACTACCTCTACCTCGGTTTTGTCTCCACAGATACTATTATGCAACAATAGCAACAACGTCCCACCAACACCACAGATCGAATCTGCACTGCTCCTCCTAGCCCAACAACTGAAGAATCTGAGCTCCTCAGGCTCTGCATAGTCACTGCATGAGCTAGATCAGCTCCTCCTGGCCACTCCATCACCCCTTCTGCTTCTCTGGCTCTGGATCAACATTGTCACTTGGACAACTGCCTCTTTGCAACAGATTTGCTGGATCTCTCGGCTAATGGCTTCAATGTCCTATGATCTCCAATGCTCTAATACCATGTGAAAATTTTTGAATTCTTACAAATAAAAATCTTACTACAATCACTGGTTTATCATCTCCTACTTGTTATTCCATTCAACAAGTTATTTAATTTTAAACAATGCTAAAAAACGCTACTACAAATTACACTGACATACAAATCATAAACTGAAACAAATATGAGACAAACACACAAGGGGACACAATTATTTTTGGACAACACGTCCCAAGAACAACCCAACTTGGGAAAATGGTGCAACAGATAGAGGGTTTATATTATTATGCAAGCAGAAACTGAGTACAACAGGTTGCCTCGCACACCGGCTAACCTTTCAAAGAAATCTCAGCAATAATAAATACATACGAGGGTTTACCTCGTTCTCCAAGTCACAACTGATCCACTGAGTAGCCTAACTTCGGTAATACAGTGTGAAATCCCAGTGCAATCCCTGCTTCGGCCAGCGTCTTGCCTCTAGGAGACTGCGTCACCCCTTCTGCTTGATCGATTTTCTATTGGAATACTGATGTTCAACCCTCCCAGCTTAGAACCTTGCCTCTCCAATAGAATCTCGAACTTTCGATGAATACTCTGCACTGCCACTACAAGAGACCCTCCTGCCCCTTCCCAAGCTGCGTAGGCCTCTGTGCTGCCACGTACTCTTTGGATCAGAACTCCTTTCCGATCCAAATCTCTGCTTCTGCCCCTCTCATTGCAACTCAGATCACTTGTTCGATTTTCTCAGCAAACCTCGCCCCACAAAAATCGAACTCACTAATCAACTTGGTGTATCTCCAAATGACCATCAAGCCTCCTCTTATACTTTTCGTGTTGATGAATCAACGACCGAGATTAAGTCCCTAATCAAAACCTAAGATTAAAACAGACTTGATCCTCGTCTCTTAGAAGCTTCTCACCCATATAATACCCATTAATATTTTTATTTTCCTAAGTTTAGACATAGGAACCCCATTAAAAATATTAATTATTTTAATAACTGATAATCCAAGTGGAATTTCTCCAAATGATTTATGGGTTTTGGAGATCTCATGTATTCTAGCCCCTCCACAAAATTTTGGATATAGAACACATCTGATGCTACCCAAAATCAACATTGAAGGAAAATCAAATTGGTTCCAGAGGCAGATGGAGGCTAGACGTCTCACTTGGAGGCAGTTTTGGGGCTGTACAAAATTATTTGTGCAGACAGTACGCAATTATGCACTGTAGAGCGAGAAGCAGAAGGAAGTATGAGTTTGCTAGAGAGGGAAAGATGAGTTGCAGAGGAGGACAAGAGTGTCTTCCAATATATTTTTCCATTTGTAGATTGACAGAGCCTTGCCAATTTGGTAGGCAAATTATTGTACTCTCAAATTGCTGAAGAAATAATAAAACCCTCATCTGTTGCATTGGTTTTCCCTTCAGGGTTTTTTCAGGGACAATTGTCGAAAAATAACAGTGTCAATTTTATGTGTGTGTGCATCTATTTCTCAGTTCCATATTTTATATTTCTACAACGTTTTTATTGTGAAGAATGCATCAGCGAATTTATCATTATTTTCCATTCATAAGTAACAGAAGACAGGTGAACTGCTAACAGTTAGAAGATAAATATCTAGTGGTTGCATTCAAGGAATTTTCACAACTCCTAGGTGTCATGGCCACTTCTGACAATTGTTTGTAGGGTCCTCTTGGCTTCATTCTACTTGTTTCTGCTTCTGAGAAGATACGTCATCCTTCTTTGAGGATTGTCCACCATTTGTTGCCTCAATTGGGCTTTCTTGGAGCAATTCAATACTCTCCTTCACAGTTTGAACTAGCTACCCATACTCATATCCTATAATGCCTGCATTCACACACCAATCATCAGTTTTAAAATCATTAGACCCTCTGGCCTCATCTGGTCCCTCTGCCACCAACTCCTTTATCACCTTTTCCTGTTGATTTCCCATGAGACTTTCACTTGGTGTCTCATCATCACCCTCTATTTGCAGCTCCCTTTGCTACTCTAGACTTTGATACAGTCCCTCAAGCTCTCAAACAAACTCTCATTATCTTCATCCTCTTCTCTGTGAATGTCTCTTCCCCTTGGTTCACAAGTGTGAACTGCTCCAACTTTAAGCTCAATTGACCTGAGCTCTTCCTCTCTCAATAAAACACTCAACAGGTGCTTCATCTCCTTCCTTGTCTTTTTATAGATCTTCTTCTTGAATCTCTTCCTTCTAATAGGTAGTCTATGCTTTTGGTCTTCTTTTTCCCTCTCTTGTAGCAACATAATTATCTTTCTGAGTCTTGCTTTTAGCTGAGTTACCTCTGTCCAAATTTGCTTCGCTTCTTGTCTTGGCATCTTTCTCCCTCTTCTTGTGGCTTTCCACTAGACCCTTCATATGACCATCATTGGTCATCTCCTTGAGCTTCCTCATGCTCCCTTGTGACCTACAACCTAGTCCTGTAACAAGTATTACCTCACTTGTTACTCAAACACCTCACCTTAACCTAGGCTACTAGTATTATTTTGGTTCCCTCCTCTAGAACCTCTTGAGCACTCTTTTCTCCTCTTTGGTTGCTACAATTTGCTCACCTTTTGAGAACCACTCTAGTTCTCTCCTCTTGAGGACCTCCTCTATCCCCTTCACTCTCTAACTACAACTAGGTTTTGTACTTATGTTGCAACTTGCAGCCTCTCTTGCTACAAGGGTTTTCTACCATTTTTTTTAATGACTATGTCGATTCTCTACAATTGTGTTGGTTTTAGCTATGCCATCCACCTCTACTACCCGCAATTGTTAGCTTGCTTTTTGAATTTAAACAAACTCAATCACTAGTTACTTGTCATGGTTCCTTTGTTAATTTTTGTAGCATCAAACAAGTGTTTTAAAATTTGGTCAAGCTGACAGAGCCGGATCCCTGTGTGGGTTGGTTGGGTACAAAAACCAGCCCAAATGCTGGTCTGTTACCGAACCGGCCGAGCCGGTCACTGACTCGGCCAATTCAGTAATAGATCGGCCGGATCAACCGAGTCCAACTTAAATCAGCCGAGCTAGTGAAATCCGGTCAGCGACTAAAATTCGAGGGAAAGCGAACTCCAGACTTGGTTTTTTTTGGTTTTACCTTTTTTGCTTGTCCATCTAACCTCTCCCAAGTTTATAAAACTACCCAACCCCCTCACATTTCCTCACAACTATCTCCCTGCATTTTTTGTGAGCATTTGTGAAGAGTATATGAAGAGTTGTGGAATTGGTTTTTGGAGCAGCAGCGAAGAGACTTGGACAATCATTGGAGTAGGAGTGAGGAGTGAGGAGTCTTGGCCAATCATTGGAGCAACATTCAGAAGCTTCTTGGGCAGTGATTGGAGGAGCATTGAGGAGTCAGTTTGTTGGAGAAACATTGAGGAGGCTAGAGCCTGGAGGTATTTTTTAATCCAACATCAAATTGGGTAGTGGAGAGTCATCTAGCAAAGTTTGATTATGATGAGGATATTGGTATTGATTTGGATTTATAGATGGATGTAGTAGTTGAACATCATAGTTAAATGCAGATGCAATAGTACCAAGACCAACCCCAAGTCCTCCAGTTGCAGGTACTTCCTCTACTCAACCACGATGCAAGCGCATAGCTCGTCTATCTCAGCGTGCAGTTGTTGCGCCTGCTAGTGCTACTACGTCTAAAGTTGCAGTTGGAGATCATGATGAGGAGAAGGAGCCTTGGGTTCCTTGTCTAAGTATGATTGAGAGTCTGAGCCAGATGATGTTGGCTTCTCTAGCAATAGCCAGTAGTGACAAGTGACATTTTACTTTTGTTGTAGAGGCCATTTAGAGCCTCCTTGAATATATGTTTTTGTTTTGATCTCTATATCATGTATGTATTGGACAATGAATTGGGTGTCATTTTGATATAATGGATATATTCATGAGCCTACTTTGATCATATGTTGTCTTATCTCTATATTCTAATGCTTTGTGTTTGGAAACATAGATGAAAATATTTAAAATTATGTTTTTTCATAAAAAAATAAATATTTAATGTATTTTTTACAATGACCGAGTCATTGAAATCAACTAGACTGAGTCGATACCAAGTCAGATTCCCAGTCGAAGTCGGAGTCGACCCTCGGCCGATTCCAAAATCTATTTGGAGTTTTAAAACATTGCATCTAACAAGGTTCTAGTCTCGATTTGTGTCAGAGAGGCTAAGAACACGAGATCTTGAAAACACAGAAAAGGTTTCACGAGATAAGCTTGTGAAACACCTTAATTAAATTAATTAACCATCATTTAAAATTTTCCTAACTTAGGAAAACTAGTTAATTAATAGGAATTAATTAAGGAAATGTGAGAATGCTCTAGAAACTCACAAGGATTGAGTTTGAGATGATCTTAGTCATTGATGAGGATCTAATCAAGGTCATTGGTTCAGCAACAAGAGATTATAAGAGCAAGACAACAGGGATGGTAGACACATCAGGAGAGCTAGTTCCTTGGCAGATCGAGCTATCTAGTTACAAAAGTCGAGCAAGGAAGAAGAGTTCGATCTAGAAGGAAAGCAAAAGTGAGAGGAAGCAACATAAGTGATTTGCGGTGGGTTTCCAATGTCGGAGAGTCAACAACAAGAGGGTCAAGTTATTGCTTAGTGAGGCTGCGTAGGGAGCTTCAGAGGGAAGTTTGATTTTGCTAGAGAGAAGGTGGATTCAGTTGCTAGTGGCCGAGAAAATTTCCAAAAGGCTAAGTGAATCATCTTCAAAGGTTAAGTTGAGCAGAACGACTACATCAGAGCAATTCCACAAACAGTGCGAGTTCAGCCTATGCAGAGGCTGACGTAGGGGCTTTCGAGTGGCCCAGTTTGAGCGAGTTTTGGAGCTGAGATCAATGTCAAGCGAGGCAAATTGTCTCATAACCTACACAATTTTTCCTTCTTGCTACTAAGCCTCCGATCTGGTCAACAATGCTCTGATACCAAGTGAAAATTCATTGAAATGAAACAACAAAAAATTATTCTTCTATCTGATTAATTATGTAGTTTATTTTGTTACGATAAAATAACGAATAAATCAGACTGCAATTTCTTCACAATAGAAACACCGCGGAAAATAAATTGGAAACTGAGAAATAGATGCACACATAATAAAAATGTCTCATTATTATTTATGGCCAATTATTTTGTTGAGGATTGTTAGTTTGGGCATTTAGATATTGTACTCAGATTTCACTATTGCATATAATAAAATAACCCCTCATCTACTGGACTGGTTTTCACAACTAGGTTTTTCCCGGGGACTTTTGTCCAAAAATATTTGGGTCATTTTTATTGTGTGCATCTATTTCTCAGTTTCCAATTTATTTTCCGCAATGTTTTTATTGTGAAGAAATTGCACTGTGATTTATTCGTTATTTTGTCGTAACAAAATAAACTGCAAAATTAATCAGTTAGAAGAATAAATTCCAGTTGCTCCATTTCAAGGAATTTTCACATGGTATCAGAGCATTGTTGATGAGATCGAAGGCTCAATAGCAAGAAGGAAAAATTGTGTTCAAAGGGAATTCTTAGAACAATTTTCAGGATCTACGCAGGCCAGCCAAGTAAATCGAATTGTTGGGCAGAAAACTCACTTTCCAGATCCAGACAAGTAGAAAAGTTCAATTTGACCAGTAGCAATTCCAACAAGAAGTGGATTAGTTGGACAGAGGGGCCTGGTGAGCAAATCAATCAGTTCATTGAGCATATCTGGACATAGTTGGTTTGCAACTAGTCTAGCAGTAGCAGCTCAACATTGGTGGAAGAGAATAGCACACAGAGAATTTCCATATTTCTCATAAGGTTTCCAGATACTTTTCAGGATTCTCATAAGGTTTCCAGACCCACCTTGCAGGATAAGGTTTCTGATTCTGAAGCCTTCAACTCGGCCACGAAAGACTGCTTGGTCAGACACTCACTTGTGTTGTGAGTGGGGCTCTTATGGAATTCACACCACTTTCGTGTGTCCTTCTTTGACTTTGTGGTGGTGTTCTTTTCTTGCAGCTTCGACGAGTTGTCTTCAGTCACCCTGTCTTCGCGCTTTGTCCTTTGTTCTTCGGATTCGCAGATCCAAGGTCTCGCTTCTTTTGTTTAAACTTCTGCTCGATCTTGACAGCATATCGATACGCCATATCAAGCAAGAAGATGTCCAGGAACTCCATCTCGTCCTAGATGTACCTGTGTAGGCAGCCACGGTATTTGAGTACCAAATATCGCTCTGAATCCTTGATACTCAGCTTTGTGCAAAGGTTATGAAAAATATTGGTAAACTCTGGCACGTCTTGGTCCCTTCCCTGTCGCAGCGTGGTCCACTTTATGTATTTACCCTCATAGCTTCCGACAGGGTAGTACTACTCCTTGATGGCATCTCGGAATGAATTCCAAGTGGGTGCGGCTAAAAACAGTGAGGTCGTACTTTCATCCTTCTACTAATAGTAGGTTTCCCACCAGTCCTTGACATGAGGGGCAGCTTTGAGAAGTGCAAAAGTGATCTTTCCCCGGCTGGAAAAATCATGAACAGAAAAATATCCTTCTAGTAGACTTAACCATTTATCTACAGCATCTGCATCTATCTGATCCTCAAATATGGGAATGTCAAAATTAACTTGTACCTTAAAGGGTGTGGCGCTTCTAGAGTAGCTGGGGGAAGTAGATGCGTCGGCCCTGGGTAGCCGCTGAAGGATCTGGGCAAAGTTGTCCACATCGCATTCCTTTATCGCTTGAGGGCTTCTTTGAGCAAGGTTTTGATAGGATCTCCTGCCCCTCGTCTTTCTTTTCATCCTCCATGGGAGGTCGTCAGGATTTGTGAGGCTAATCTTGTAAAGGTTCAACCAGATCGAGCCCTAACTCCTTATATCCTGACCTCGTTGGGTACATGCAAAAAAGAATCAGAGAAAGAGCAGACCGCTCTGATGCCACTTATCTGAATTTAAACAGGGACGCAACAAATAATAGATATTTAACCATAAATACAGAGATGCAACAGAAATAACACTTCCTTTCATTAATATCAAAATAATGAGATATGCTTACAAATAGAATGGAAATGAGACTAGCTCGGACGATGATAGCTTGTCTCTGAGAAGAGATGTGGTAGCTACATGCCTCTGAACTATGTTACAATGAGGCTCAAAGGTCTATTTATTATTGAGAAACAATGTAAAACCCTAAACATCCAAAAACCTAACCCTAGGAGATGAAGCGTCAAAACTATGGACCCCGTTTGAGTAAATTGGTACATCAACTTCCCGAGGTCGTAACTTTGGCATACGATTTTTGTTTGGCTATCATAATACCTCGTTTCGAAGATCTCGAAGAGAAGGCTGAAAACGAACAAGCAAGCCAGTTTGGATGTTTTTGATCTCTCGTTTTCCCTAAAAACGTCGTTTAGCGCCCCAAAACGGCTCCGGAAGTTCAGGACTCGGAAAACTACCAAAAATAGTAAATTGTGCTACAACTAAGGAAACCAAAAAACTGAAAGAGACAGTGTTGGAGGTCCAAGTGGAATAGGTGGGTGGCCACCAATATCCACTTGGATCATTCCTCCCCCCTTAGGAAGAAATGGTCCCCTTTGCGTTGAGTGCCTCCATGAGATGGGTAAACTTCTGCTGAACTTGGTCCCTGGTGAGTGTTGAAATTTCTAAGCATTACTCGTTAGAAATTTTATTTGTATTCTCTAGTTTATTTCTCCTACTTTTTAATTACGAACAAGCTATTTAAACATATAAATATCGAAATAAACACAATACAGTCTCAACCATCTATAGATCAACAACTGAAAGAAATAGCAAACACACAAGTGACCCCGTTTTTTTGGAGAAATCGTCCCCGAAAAAACCCAACTTGGGAAAACAGTGAAACAATTCTGAGGGTTATTTTATTATGCAGTCTATCCTTGAGTACAACTGGGTGCCAAACTGGCTCATCCGACAAAGAAAATAATCCAGAAGTAACACCTCTATATTCGAAAGCAGATATTTAGACAATCTGCCCCATGAAACCCTCTCCAGCACACTCTGAAGCTCAATGTCAGCGCACCTGGCCTCAGCGTGAACCCAAAACCCCCTACGTCAGCCCTCGGAGGCACTGTGCAGCCTCTACAGCCCTCTGTGTCACTCTTGCAGCCTCTGCATGGATGACGCAAGCTCTTCTGGCCTCTGCGCAGTCCTTGCTAGCTCTACATGGCTCTCTATGGCTCAACGTCTACCTCTCTCTACTTTTGCACTGGTCTCTCAGCACTATCTTTGTCTCTCTATCTCGTACTCACTGCCCCTTGCAACACACTGATCATTGATTCAACTTTTCTTAGCAAAACCCGCTCTAGAAAATCGAATGACTGATCACTCTGGTGTGTTCTCCCACTGACCCTCAAGCCTCCTCTTATAATTTTCCTGTTGGTCCTTCAACAACCGAGATTACATCTCTAATCAACAGTTAAGATTAGGTTTGGCTTGATCCATGTCCTTTAGAACCTTGTAACCTAGTTTTATATTAATACCCATTAATATTTTATTTTTCCTAAGTTTAGATTTAGGAAGTCCATTAAAAATATTAATTATTTTAATATCTCCTTAACCGGGTAGAATCTACCGAAACCATTTCTTGGTCTTGGATATTTCATGTGCTTTAGCCTCTCCACCAATTTTCATGGCTAGAGCATATCCGATGCTACCCCAAATCAACACTCCCTCTTAGCGAGCATTGTGCTCTAGTAATACTCCACACTGAGCATCACTCTGATTATACGGGATCAATACCTGTGTTGATGCTAGGCCTCCCCGCCCAACATCCTCTGCACTGTTTCATCTTGTATTGCTGCCCATGGCTTTACCACTGCCGCTGCTGCATCCGTATGGAAACTCCCTCTTCATCTGTGTTGCTGCTAGTCCTTTCTCCCAACATTGCATCTGCACTGCAACCCCCTCTCTCATCATGTTGCATCGTGCTACTGCCAAACGCTACTGCACTGCAACTCAGTTACTGAGAAGTCACTGATCCACCCAACTACTGACATCCCTTGTCAGGCTAGAAACACTCCTGATGCTGAAGCTCTCTCTGCCGCTATCAAGTGCTCCCTCTACTGCCTTTGCGTTGTTGCAACAACTCCTTGCCTCTCGCACCGTTGCAAACCTCTCTGTGCCATCCTACATTGTTGGAACCTCCTTTGTGCCTCTCGCACAACTGCAGACTGCTAGCTCTGCACCGTGCGGGACTACTACACTATAGCACTCTCTGTCGCTTCATCCACATATGTTTCTACCGATATCCACCAGTCCTGCTACTCTTACTTTGGGGCTCCCATAGCAAGGATATGATCCAAGAGTTTGGGCACCTCAAGAATCCTGCCCCTCATCGCCTGTAGTCCCCCTAACTACAGCTCGATGTCTCCCCACCTCTTCTCTAAAGGTACATGAGCACTCATGGCACAATCGTCATCCTCCTCTACCTCCTTTTAATGCCTTCATTGGCGCTACCTTGGAGTCAGATGCCTCTCCCTTAGTCTTCTTCCTCGAACATTGGTTTGCATAATGCCCTAGTTCCCCACAATTGAAGCACTTAACCTTGGAGAGGTCCTTTTTCTTCCTCTTCTCATGTTTCCCCGTAGATGCCAGAGTTGCATCCTCTTCCTCTTCCTTCTTGATCTGGACTCCTTTCCTGCTACTTCCCATCTTGGACAGTCGTCTGATCTCTTCTTGGTGAAGAGCCGTCCACAATTCTTCCCAATCTGGAAGATTCGCCCTACCTAGAATGCTTTGGATGAATGTCTCCCACTCCTTAGAGACTACATTAGAGCGGTCCTCACCATCAACTCCTGATCCGGCGTGGCCCCTATGGAAGTCGGTCCCGGATCTACTTCAATCTGCCGAGGAAGTGATCTATCTGCTCCCCCTTCTGCATCTGGTATGACCGCATTTGATTCTCAACTAACATCTTCCTTTGCACGAAAGGATGCTGGTACAACATCTTCAAGGTGTCCCACATTTCCTTTGCCGCCTCCTTCTCGACAATATGCTGGACCACATGATCCTTCACACCATCAAGGATGATGCATTTCGCCTTGGGCATTGCCTCCTCGTACTTTTCTTTGTCATCTGGGTCAACTGGGATAGCCACTGTTCTCAGGGCAAAGGCCTTGATGCAATGTCTATCTAGAATGGACAAGATCCTGGCCTTCCAAACCACAAAGTTGGACGCCCCATCTAGCCTGTCCTGATCCCTTAGTGCATTCATGGCCATCTATCTGCTCTTCCTTTCAACTCCTCCGAGTCTCTACTTCCCTCTTGAAGTTCTCTCTTCAACTCCCTTTGAGTCGCTACTTCCCGTCTGGAAGTTCTCCTTTAGACTCCCTTTGAGTCTCAATTTCCATCTTGGAAATCCGCCTACCAACCGTCGAGTCGCACCTCTCCGATCTCCTATGCACCTGCAACACTGATCTGGATTTCTTGGCTAGAAATCCACGTAGGTAGCGACTCCCTCTACCTTGGTTTTGCCTGTTAGGTACTGTTCTGACTCGGCAGCAACAACACCCCACCAACATCACTCCCAACAATCTGTCCACAGCTTCCTATGCCCCGGCAACTGAAGGACTGAGCCTCTAGGCTCTAGACAATCCCGACACTGGTTGAAATGCTCCTCTAGGCAACTGCGTCAACCCTCCTGGTCTCTGCGTGGCTCTTCATGATCCTTTTTCTGCCCTCCTCAGCCTCTACGTTGGCCTCTCTCTGGCCCTTTTTCTGCCCTCCTCAACCTCTACGTTGGCCTCTCTCTGGCCTAAATTGATGACGCAGTCCCTCTGCGTCAACCCTTCTCTGCCGCTTTCTGCTAGGAACAACTTCTGTCACTCGGGACAGCTAGTTCTGCTGCAAATGCTCTGCTTCAGCAGGTGCCTTCATCTCTCTTGTGATCTGCAACCACGCTCTGATACCATGTTGAAATTTCTAAGTATTACCCGTTAGAAATTTTATCTGTATTCTATGGTTTATTTCTCCTACTTGTTAATTATGAACAAGTTATTTAAACATATAAATATTGAAATAAACACAATACAGTCTCAACCATCTACATATCACTAGCTGAAAGAAATAGCAAACACACAAGTGACACTGTTATTTTTGGACAACTCGTCCCCGAAAAAACCCAACTTGGGAAAACTGGTGCAACAATTTTGAGGGTTATTTTATTATGCAGTCTATTAATTATTATAATATCTCCTTAACCGGGAAGAGTCTGCCCAAACCATTTATGGGTATTGGAGATCTCATGCGCTTTAGCGTCTCCACCAATTTTCATGGCTAGAGAACATCCGATGCTACCCCAAATCAACAGTGATCCACTTGAATTGGTGAAGGAGTTGGCCAGCTTTGACAACCCGATATCGCTGGATCTTCTGTTGGCGAGTTCTCTTGATTTGCATCCATGATCCGATAAATGGGGACTTGTTTAGGCAGTCTGGGTTTAGCTATGTTGGTGTGAGTTGTTCCTGTAACATCGGATGTGTCCAACAATGGTGGAAAGTCTAGGCAAAGGCGGTCTACATTGAACACTAAGTGTAGACCAAGGAACATGGAATGCCAAGCTCGAAGGCATTGTCACCTACAGCCTTGGTGATGGTGTATAGCCCATATCGGAGTGGTCTGAGTTTTCAATGGGGCTCTTGTAAGGCATTCTTTCTGCAAATGTAACCTGTTAAAATTGGTAACCAGGGCAAAACTTCATGTGGGTCATCTTATTCATGGCTGACAATATTTTTATTAGATTCCTCTCGTCGAGAGGTGTAGGATTGATATAAAGATCATCTGATTCCGATAAGTATTCATGGAGATATGAATTTATTTTGATTATGGAATTATTATCAAGC
>APFE030676795.1:64818-116248 GCA_000404065.3 Pinus taeda | reverse complement strand
TAAGAAACAGGCTGCCATTTCTCTTTCGTCAGCAAAAGCAGAGTATCGTGGTGCCGTGGAAGCTAGTAAGGAAGCATTGTGGCTTCGTCAGATCCTATCAGAATTTGGCTTTGAGCAGCAGCATCCGACTACACTTTGGTGTGATAATCAAAGTGCCATTCAGCTTTGCAAAGATCCAGTTCAGCATCAGCGCAGAAAACACATTGAACTACACGTGCACTTCATCAGAAAGCTCATTCATGACCATGTTCTTGAAGTGCAATATTGTTCAACAGATGATCAGGTTGCAGACATCTTCACAAAGGCTCTCACAGAGGTGAAGTTCACTAAAGTTCGATATATAGTTCAGGAAGTTGTCACTAAGGGGGGATAGGCTCTAGTGCCTCCTTCCTTCTCCTATTGTGTCATATTTGTAAATCCTTCAATCCTATCCCAAGTTGTTCTTAAGGGGATGTTAGGATATTCCGACACATAGGAAATAGTTAAGTTCAACTTGGTCTAGTATAGAGTTAGGTATAGAGTTAGGTAAAGTGTGTTTCTTTACCGTTGTACATTTTGTAACTTCAATCCGATGGTCACGATATGTAGTGATCCGACGGTTCATTCTCTCCTCGGTATTACCGACACTTGATCCGTGGCTTAACACCCGATTGGTCCATGATCTCTATTTAAAGAGCATGGAGGGTCATTTGTAGGTTAACTGTTCATGAGAGAAGCTTATGTAAAATTTCATTCTTTTATTAATAAATTGCTTGAACTGGCCATGTTGGCTCAGGCCGTGGATTGTTTCCCTCTTTGAGGGTTTTAACCACGTCAAAAATACTGTTGTATTGATCTGTGATCTCTTTATGAGCGGTGTCCTTTGGTGTTCTGTTTGAGGAACTTACCCTGTAAATTCCTACAAATTTACTATCAATTTTATAATCTTATGAATTGTAAATGTGGTGCATGCAATAAGAGGAAGGCCTGTGAGGATTGTGCCTTTAATTTATTGGAATTTCCAAATTAAATATGGGCTAATTCCCAAGGGAACAATGCAAGGAAATCGGATCTTGATAGGAAACATAATTGGCTAAGTATTGGCTTGAGCTTGTATGGGAATTAGAGAGATAGATAGAGATAGTGTACAGGTTGCTCAGGCTTGAGAAAAGCATTGTAATGTTCTCATGTTTTATGATTAATGAAATATATAGATAGTAGGGGTTTTTAGTTGTGGTTTTCCCCTAAAATCATTGTGTTATGTGTGATTGAATTCTTTCTCTTATATGATTCGTCATTCCATTGATCACTTATTATTTTTGGTTATGAGTAGAGTAGATTCAAGTCAAATATTTTAGCATACTACATCTATAGTTTGAATCTACAAGAAATTTCTACATCGTATCAAAGATGAGATCACTATAGAAGAGAAGAATATGAGTTTATGTTTTTTAGGAGAAATCAAATTTGCAGTATCATACTTAAAAGTCAGCAGGATGTCATTCTATGGATTGAGACTTGAATATGCCATTGAGGTTATTTTGAACTATATTTCTTGGAAGGATATGATGGATGCACTGTTGGAGGACAATATGCTTAAGGAATTCATAGACAAAGATATTCCTAAGCCATCTCATGCTTAAGATCTGATAGAGTGGGGAAAGTATGTGGAAAAGGTGAGAAGGATTATCCTAGAAGGATTTAAAGATCATACTGTCTGAAACCTCCATGGTAAAGAGACTCCATTTTCAATGTGGAAGGCCTTGATAGAATTGTTTCAAAACAATAATGACCACATGAATCTTTCACTAAAGGACAACTTTAGGAAGATCAATATGGAGAAGGGTGACTCTATACCGAAATACTTGACCAAGTTCACCCAATGTCAGGATGAGTTTGGAAGTGTTTGTGTTACAGTTTTTGAAGATGATATGGTGAGCCTAGCGCTTCTAAGACTTCCCAAGAGTTGGAATAGCTACCAAGACTCACATAATGGGAGGGAGAAGCTTCTAGAGTGGGAGTGGTTGTGGTCCGACTTGGTACAAGAAGAGATTCAATGAAACACTAGAGATGGATCCTCACCCAAGCATGATGATTAGGTGTTACAGGAAAATTTGGGCACATCAACCCCGACTTCCAGATCCATATTATTAGGGTCCATCAACTCCTAATTTAGTTGTTTTCATTCCCTAATGAAGTTAACCTACATCATGCTTTCCTCTCAAGAGTTTCATGTCACTTTTCATCCAAAAAGTGTCACTAAGGAGATCAGTGCAGGGAGCCGTCTATCAGGCTGCAATGCATTGCAGGAACTACACTATCTGGGTGCTATGCATCGCACCTAGCCTTTGTTTCACCTATGCTGAGTGTGATTCATCAAATTTTTTAAATGAATCCATTGGATTCCTCATCCAATTGATCCTTCTAGAAGTTTCCAAGTTGATTGAGCTCACATTTGGATGAGGAAGAGGATGAATGAACCTTAATCCATTATCCCTTCCTCCATGGAACCACCTCCCAATTTTTGCAAAGCATTCATGAAGGCCATTAATGGCTTAACCTCCTCCTTTTAGCTATAAATTGACCAAGCATTCAAAGTTTGGTCTAGGTTGGAACTTCTTGAGCTAAGGAAATGTTGTTTGAGTGAGATTTGTAAGAGTATTGTGATGATGTCAAATTGTTACTTCATAAGGAGAGAAGGGTTTGAAGCTAGAAGGATGACACTAAATCGAGCATGCGTCTACATGGGTTGTAACATTTCATTCTATCAATAAATAATTCTAAGATTTTTCCATTCATGTGTTTATATGATGTATATCGTATTCTTGATCCAATGATATGTTTAGTTAACAGATCGTCATTATTGTATGCTTTGATGGGTTTATGTTTCGGCTTGTGTGCAGGTACTTTCCAAGCGAGTTAAGTATGGAAAGGAGTGGCAAAATCGGTCAAAGGGGAGAGAGATCGAGCGAAAGTTACAGGTTGGTACATTAGTTCTTCTTTCTCTTATCTGTTAACTATAGGAAAAGCGACGAATTACTTTGTCTGTTGTTTCTAGACTAGATACTAGGTCTAGAGGGTTAGGTGTTTGAAGAAAACTAAATTTACCCAAAACAAAATGGCGACTCCACTAGGGAGCGATCCTATCCCTTATAGTAGCTTATCATTCTCTTAAAACACTTCGACATACTGTACCTTCTGTTATTCATCGAATTCAAGTTCAATTCACTGAAAATTGAGTCAGTTTTGCGTATAAAATTGTCTTACTATAATCAGCGCCTTTTTGACTAACATAGTGCGATTCATTACACTCCCCACATAGATCCAGTGTGATGCATCGAACTTTCTCTAACTGCTTCCTGCGATGATCCATTTAGGGTCAGTTTCCCATATAGGAACAAATTTTTTTTGTCAATTTTCATCAGGTTGAATTGCTTGTTGAATGTAAATGATGTCTTATCTCTGAAAAAAGTCTTTAATTTCCTTATTCCAGCCCTACTTTGATTGGATTGATTAAAGTTTCTTTAATGTTTTCTTTTTCATTATCAATCTATAGTCAAAGTTAGTTTTTGGTCGATTGATCTTTGTCGAAAGAAAGTGTTTGAAAGTTGTCTTTTCCTTCAAAAATTGAATTGTCATAAAGTCTTCATTCATAAAAGATCGATTGATTGATGTGTGCATTTGATTTGTATTTTCATTTCGAAAATCTTCATTTCTTTAAAATTGAAAGTGTTGTATAGTCTTCCTTTCCCTTTAAAAGAAATTGTCACAAATTGTCATTTTTTATGAAAAGAGTTCTAAATCGTTTGTGCATTAGTTTTTCTTATTGCATCATTCACATAAAGAGAAACTGAAAAGAAAAACATGCATTGTGCATATTAAAGTTTTTGAATGTTTGAAAGGAATTGTTTAGGGAATTACATCTAGTTTGTGCTCTTTGTTGATTGATCAAGAAGTACTTGTTTGCTGTATCCTTCATAGCTAGGATTTTCATTGTTGAAAACAAATGGAAAGAGTGCTTCTCATTCTAGTTGCATTTTTAGGAATTTCAGAAAACATCTCGTGGTGAACCCTCAAAGGAAAATTTTAAGCAAGATCAACCTAAAATAAACATCAATTAATCTAATAACGCATTGGAACTTAACAAAAAACATCTAGAGGTGTCTAGGCTAGAGACGTGGTCCCGCATCTTAAAACCTAGTGGTTGTCGTTTTCATTGAGGTTGGGTGATTCCTCCTCTCTGATTCGATAAGTACTAGTACGGACTTGTGCTCCTTGTACCATCGAGTATATAGTGGGAGACTCCAATAGGTTGAAATCCTTTATCCCTAGGAAGCCAAGTCTGCCGCTTTACTGATCACAATGCACTGAACACAACATTCGGGAATACTGATTGTTGTATGGTAAATCCTTGGTAATTTCTCTTTCATTTACCACCAAGGTGTATATTGTATTTTTGTGATTAGTTTGGTAAACCCTCTTGTCTAGTATCTCCAGAGCAGTCACTTTCATTCCTTTTCTACCCCTTAAAAGAAAAGGTTCATCTGAGTGCTTGTCCTTTCAGGCTCATTAAACATCGAAAGCGACTAGAGTCATCTTTTGTTTTTTCTCGACACTTTAAAAATGAAAAAGCAAAGTTGTGTTCTAGTGTCGTAAAAATTAGTTGACTGCAGATAACATCCTCCACGCTTATTTCTTAGTTGATCTTAGGTTGAAACATATGGTGACAAATCCAGAGTCCACCAATCAAGGAATTCCTTTTGATGGAAATCCTAATCCTTTTCCTCCATTTGGAAATATTGGTGCACCATATATGGCTACATTGTCCCTTCCGGGGTTTACCATTGGCTTGCTAGTATGGTTGTTTTCAACCTCATTGGTTCAAAATGTTGTGATTTCTCCGCAATCGAGTACACCTCCAACTGGACAAAATCAACCTCTAGTTGATCCTAAAGTTGACCCTTTTCCTTCTTCCTCGGTTGTCTCTTCCTCCCCTTCTTGCTCTTCACCTGGTGAAAGTATTGGTACTAGTAACCAGGTGGCTAAGAAGAAGACGAAAGGGAAGAAGAAGAAGAAGAAGAAAATTCAGCAGAGGGGCACCAAAGCAACGATTGCTTTGAATGCAACATCTTATGAGAAACCATCCATCAAGCTGCACAAAGGTCGATATCCATGCAAACTTTGTGCGGGAGACCATATTCTTTGAAATTTTCCTGATATTCCTCAGATCTTAGAAGAATGGTCTTCCCGTTCACATCATCCTATGTCATTAACTTCTGGAGATCATGTTGGTGACACACCATTAACTAGTGGCAATAAAGATCATGGAAAGAAGGGAAAAGTTAAGTTTCCATGTAGGTTATGTGAAGGGAATCACCCCATTCACCTTTTTCACTATTTGAATGAAGATAAGGAAGTTTTGGATAACTGTCTTGTTTCACCGAAGTGACTTCCATCTGGTTACAGGAAACTATCCCTAAATCCCTCACTAGTTGATGAATTGACTGACTTAAATCAACCGTTGGTCAAACACATTCTCTCTGAAAGTGAATCCTATGAGTCTATACCCGACCCAAATTAACAGGTTGAGGTAACAGTTGACCCGATTTCACCTTCAGCTAATCGTACCTTTCCCGAAGAGAGTGAAAATGATACCACTCAAGTTCTTTTTGTTTCTTCAGATTCAAATGAGCTTGGGGGCAATCCTCCTGTTCCATCAACATAGGAGGAAAATCCTACCATTCTCGTAACTCAAGGGGTTAATTATCTCATTTCTATAGTACCCCCTCTAAGTAGTCTAGTCACTTCCTTTGATTGGAATCGACCGGCAGGATTCCGCCTTCCTTCTTATGTGCCTTTTCAAATCATAGTACACGTTTTTAATATGATTGTATCAGGCACCATTATAGATGAAGGTGCATCAGTGAGTATCCTTTCCTCAACTGCTTGGCAAGCACTCAATTTGCCGCCACTTGTGCCAGTTACCCAGAATTTGTTGGCTTTTAATAGAGGAATGAGTCAACCATTAGGGATCCTCCCTCGATTACCCATTACTTTGGGAGGAAAAATCATTTATTTGAACGTGATGGTAGTCCCAGGACCTTTAGATTACAATTTACTTCTTGGGCATGACTATGTTTATGACATGGGAGCTATTGTTTCCACACTCTTTCAAGTGATGTGTTTCCCACATGAAGGCAGAATTGTCACCATTGACCAGCTTTCATTTCCCGGTCCAAATATAACTCCTAGTCAACCATCTTCCCTAAGTGGTCCTTTTGTACCAACGGTATCATCCTCGCCACGGGTTAATTATGTGGCAACCTATTCCATGCCTACATCAACTAACGATCAATTCAGTGATGTTGTACATCATGTACTGGGGGCATTGGAACCAGATCTCTCCTTCATGACCTCTTATGAGTTGTGATCAAAAAGTTCCTTGAGGATAGTTCATTGTCTTGTGTCAACCTCATTAAAAAATGAAACCAAGGAGTTTGAGGATAGTTCTTTTACTGTGTCAACCTCATTAAAAAAATGAAACAAGCCAAGGATAGTTCGTTGTCTTGCGTCAACCTCATTAAAAAATAAAACAAGGCTCTATGAGGATAGTTCCTTTACTATGTCAACCTCGTTAAAAAATGAAACAGGCCTGAGGATAGTTCATTGTCTTGTGTCAACCTCGTTAAAAAATGAAACAAGCGTTCGAGGATAGTTCGTTGCCTTGTGTCAACCTCATTAAAAAATGAAACTAAGGGTATGAGGATAGTTCCTGGTCTTGTGTCAACCTCATTAAAAAATGAAACCAAGGAATATGAGGATAGTTCTTTGTCTTGTGTCAGCCTCGTTAAAAATGAAACAAGGAATTTGAGGATAGTTTGTTGTCTTGTGTCAACCTCGTTAAAAAATGAAACCAAGGAGTTCAAGGATAGTTCTTTTACTATGTCAACCTCGTTAAAAAAATGAAATAGGCCGAGGATAGTTTGTGGTCTTGTGTCAACCTCGTTAAAAAATGAAACAAGGGTCTATGAGGATAGTTCCTTTACTGTGTCAACCTCGTTAAAAAATGAAACAGGCCCATGAGGATAGTTCCTTGTCTTGTTTCAACCACGTTAAAAAATGAAACCAAGGAATATGAGGATAGTTCCTTGTCTTGTGTCAACCTCATTAAAAAACGAAACGAAGAAGTTCGAGGATAGTTTGTTGTCTTGTGTCAACCTCGTTAAAAAATGAAACAAGGAATTTGAGGATAGTTCTTGGTCTTGTGTCAACCTCGTTAAAAAATGAAACAAGGATCTCCGAGGATAGTTCGTTGTCTTCTGACAACCTTGTTAAAAAATGAAACAAGGAGCATCAAGGATAGTTCCTGGTCTTGTGTCGACCTCATTAAAAAATGAAACAAGGAATATGAGGATAGTTCTTTTACTGTGTCAACCTCGTTAAAAAATGAAATAGGTCCATGAGCCTAGTTCCTTGTCTTATGTCAAGCTCGTTAAAAAATGACACCAGGAATCTAAGCAGAGTTCCTTGTCTTGTGTCAAGCTCATTAAAAAATGAAACAAGGTCCCCTGGAGAAAAGTTCCAAGTCGAGTCTTTGAGTAGATCTTGTAAAATCCCAATCGAGTCTTTCACTTGATCTCGTGAAAGAACCTTCATTCCATCCACTTGATAGCCATGAGTAGTCTACTTAGGTGAATGTAATGAAGCTTGGGGCGCATGCACGTAGTGGTAAAGTTACGTTTCCCTATAGGTAATGTGAAGGGAATCACCCCATTCACCTTTGTCCCTATCTGGACGAAGCCAAAAAGCTATTGGATAACCATCCTGGTTCATCATAGTGACTTCCATCTGGTTACCAGAGACTCTGCCTTTCATCATGCTGGGGGCATGTAAACCAATTCAAGCATAGTTTTTCATTTTAATCTTATGTAAAAATGAAACTGAAGCCAAGCATAGTTTTTTGTTTCAAGCTTGTGTAAACATGAAACTGAATCCAAGCACAGTTCCCTATGGTTCAAACTTGTCTAAAAATGAACCCATTTCCAATTTAACCCTGGTGATTGCCATTCTATCACCCTCTTTCATCAGATGAGATTTAGTTGTTTCCATCCCATATCCATTATCCCTTTGGCCGATCATACGCTTTCACTTGGTTGTTTTTCCCTTTTTTGAGGGATAGTTGCAATGAGTGGTCTTATTAGCCAGCCTCTTCACATAAATCAACATGTTTTGCGAAGTTCCAACATCAGTGGAAATATTTGCTACCCTAGACACCACTCATTCCTCAAAATGGAGTCCTCTTTAAGCTCCTTTCAGACTCTCTAAACACGAAAATATTGTCGAGCACTTGTCGTTTATAGCTTGTTAATGGATTAGAATTGATATCTACTCAGTATAGTTTTACCCCTTTCTTTGGGCTGAGATAGATTAATTATGAAAAAGGTACTCGTTGGTCAAACATGATCAATAGGTTCTCTCTTGTATTGTTTTATGCTTTTTCGGGCTTGAGAGACAAATGTACAGAAAGGAACTTGAGGAGTTTTCTTTTAGTCCCTTTTCAGACTCTCTAAATGTGAAAAGGACGGAGTTATCTTTGTCGTTAAACTCATTAAAAACATTTAATAGTGACAAACGTCTCCATCTAGACAAGACCGAGTTTCAACTTCACTAGACTGGTTAAAACATCAAATAGCAATGGATTCACCTGAGGGGTGGAATTATACGACAAGCATATGTTATCCTCCTCAAGCTTGATAAAAATAAAGAGGTATTGGTCAGAAATGACTAGGGAAAATGGGAAAAATCCAGGAACACTTTATGGTACCAGGTCACTCTTGAACATGACACTTTCACCTCATCACTATGACCATGTGGGTTGGGTCATTCAACTTGATGGTTATCACATCGTTGGTCTATCATACCATCCATCACTTTGTTTTGGGTCAATGCTACCAATTCACTTCAGTGTCGCCGATATGTTCAAGAGAATTCATTCAGTTCAAAACTTCATCCTTTGCAATACAGTAAACTGTCATTTTCATGTCCGCCATTCCTGAACCTTGTGTCGTGAGTCGATGTTTCATCTCCAAAAATCATTTACCTCATTTCATGTCATTGATGTGGGATACATCAAGGCCCTCCTATGACGAGTCACTTCTTGTTGACATTAGCACATCATCTAAGAAGTTGATTTAGAAACACCCTTCAGTACCTTAAGGGTTGCATACATCAATGGCAGGTTTCTTGATTCCAACGATAGGTTGAAATCAATGGCCTTCAACCAAAAGACTTCGTATGGTCTTCGACTTCAAATCATTGATTCACACCATGTGGAATGTACTACAGTACCTTGAGGGTCATTATCATTATCGGTGATTCCTCTCACGTCTGTTAACGACTTACATCATTGGTTGGTAATTAGATGATGTCTCTCCATGTTCGAATTCAAATCATATATTCACATGGTTAGACTTGTAGTTGAGCAAAAGATTGGATGAGATTGAAGACCCCAGATCTAGTTTCATCCATCTGGGCTATGATATATGTCAGGATTACTATATCAAATGTACAATGCCCTTACATTCATGGTCATCCACTCATGGGTCTACATTTGTAGATGACTATATTTGTACATGTAATGAAAGATTATAAAGCTGAGCATGGGTATGCCTTCCCTCAGCTAGTTTGTGAGAAAAAATCAAAGTATCATGATATATGTATTGTAACTAATGCAGGTCTCCTTCAATTTTGAAACCTGCTCTCCATGTGGTAAAGCATCTCACTCGACATGTTTATTTTCGACTTCATGATTTAGGGGGCAATTGTTACAGGAAAATTTGGGCACATCAACCCCGACTTCTAGATCCATATTATTAGGGTCCATCAACCCCTAATTCAGTTGTTTTCATTCCCTAATGAAGTTAACCTACATCATGCTTGCCTACCAAGCGTTTCATGTCACCATTCATCCAAAAAGTGTCCCTAAGGAGATCAGCGCAGGGAGCCTTCTATCAGGCTGCAATGCATTGCATGAACTACACTATCTGGGTGCTATGCATCGCACCTAGCCTTTGTTTCACCTACGCTGAGTGAGATTCATTGAATTTTTTAAATGAATCCATTGGATTCCTCATCCAATGGATACTTCTGGAAGTTTCTAGGTTGATTGAGCTTGTATTTGGATGAGGAAGAGGATGAATGAACCTTAATCCATTATCCCTTCCTCCATGGAACCACCTCCCAATTTTGGCAAAGCATTCATGAAGGCCATTAATGGATTAACCTCCTCCTTTCAGTTATAAATTGACCAAGCATTCAAATGTTGGTCTAGGTTGGAATTTCTTGAGCTAAGGAAATGCCATTTGAGTGATATTTGTACGAGTATTGTGATGATGTCAAATTGTTACTTCATAAGGAGAGAAGGGTTTGAAGCTGGAAGGATGACACTGAGTCGAGCATGCATCTACATGGGTTGTAATATTTCCTTCTATCAATAAAGAATTCTAAGATTTTTCCATTCATGTGTTTATATGATGTATATCGTATTCTTGATTCAATGATATGTTTAGTTAATAGATTGTCATTATTGTATGTTTTGATGGGTTTCTATCTTGGCTTGTGTGCAGGTACTTTCCAAGCGAGTTAAGTATGGAAAGGAGTGGCGAAATTGGTCAAAGGGGAGAGGGATCGAGCGAAAGTTACAGGTTGGTACCTTAGTTCTTCTTTCTCTTATCTGTTAACTATAGGAAAAGCGACGAATTACTTTTCTGTTGTTTCTAGACTAGCTACTAGGTCTAGAGGGTTAGGCATTTGAAGAACACTAAAGTTGCCCAAAACATGAGGAGAACTATGCTTTAGCTAGAAAGGCAAAGAAATAGAAGGGGAAGTCATCCCATTCCAAATTAGATTCCAGTAAGGGAAGAAAGAAGAAGGACTTATCGAAGATTAAATGTTTTCACTATCACAAGACGAGACAATATGCTACAAAGAATCTCCACAAGAATTCCAGTAAGAAGCCCTCGAGAGGAGTAGTAGGTGAAGCTATTGCTTCACAATTCAAGTGATATTTCACCCTCATCACTTGCATGGTGACATTGGTGACGGGTAGTGTATGGTACTTGGATAGTGGAGCCTCATTCCATATGAATGGAAACAAATATTTCTTTAGTTACTTGGAGGAGAAGGACCTCCATATGCACATCGATATGGGAGATGATGGGAGGTATAGCGCGACCAGAATCAGTACTATTACCTTTCAAAGGGAGTCTGATTCTCCTCTCACATTAAAATATGTCATGTACATTCCATGTTTGAAGAAGAATTTGGTTTCAGTTGCCATGTTGGAGGACCGTGGCTACGATGTGATATTTAGCAAGGGAAGGGATTTCATTCTTTACATATCCTCAGGATAGGTGAAGTAGATCAGGGCTTGAGTGAAGAACCTCTACAAATTTGTTGTAGAATATTGTGATACTTTGAGCACAAAAGCAGAGAAGGTGTAGATCCGAGACATCGGTGAGTTGTAGCATAGAATATTGGGTCACTTGCACCATGAAGCTTTAAAGATAACGAAAAAATTTATATAGGACTTCCCATGGGTACACTAGAGCAGAGAGCCACATGAAAAGGGTGTACATTGGGGAAGTACACCAAAATTTCCTTTCATGATAAGGACAATCGAGCATAAGTGATCCTTGATAATGTTCGCTCAGATATGCGTGGACTGTTCTCGACAACCTCCTCAACCAAGCACAGGTTTTTTGAAATATTTTTTATGGTTTTTCTCGTAATTGATGGTTTTCTTCATGCAAAGAAAGATCAGACATTCGCTAATTTTTTTGAATTTAAAGCGCTTAACGAGAAAGATACTAGAAAAAGAGTTAAAGCTCTCAGAAGCTACAACAATGGAGAATATGTGTCAAATGAATTCAAGAAATTATGTGCATCAGAAGGAATTCAATGAGAGTTAATAGAACCTCATAACCCATAGCAGAATGGGGTGGTTGAAAGGAATAAAAAGAGTATTGTGGGAGCTACATGGGTGATGTTACATGATTTGTGCCTACCCTTGCACTTGTGGGATGAAGCATGCACCATAGTTGCTTATTTACATAATAATAGCCCTCATCAAATTCTCAGGATTAGTACACCAGAAGAAGCTTTTTTTCAGGAAAGAATCTAGATGTGGCACACTTTAGGATATTTGGTTCATTAGTCTACTATCATGTTACCAAGGATGCATGGAAAAATCTAGAGACAAAAACCGAGTTGGGCATATTTTTGGGGTACATTGATACATCTCAGAACTATCAGGTGTACTTTCCATCCAACAGAATGACAGTGGTTCGTAGAGATATAAATTTTGATGAAGAGAAGGCCATGAGATGTTCCCTTGAGAGGGATCTTTAGTTACATGTAGATGAGGAGATTTTAGCTCCAAAGGAGGAACCTCAAGATGATGTGGAGCAAGCACATGTAGAGGAATAAAGAGTGGTAGCACAAATCATGCAAATAATTCCAGAGATGGAAGGAAGCACACTAGAGAGGCTAATAGATTGATCCATGATGCTAGAGAGACTGTGGGAGCACCCACATCACAATGCATGAAGATGAGGTCACTAGATTAGTACACTAGCTACATGGCTCTTATGAGAGAGAGTGTAGAGGTTGAGCCATCCTCATTCGAGGAAGCAGTGCAACGACTAGTAGGGGTGATGCGATGGTTGAGGAGTATGACTCCATTATCAAAAAAATGTTTGGGAAGTGTCCCCAAGAGTAGGATACAAGTCAGTGGTGAGTTCCAGATGGCTTTACAAGGTAAAGAAAGTAGTAAATAGGAGTGTGGAGAAACACAAGGCTAAATTTGTGGCTAGAGGGTTCTCTAAGGTGGAGGGAATTAATTACGATGAGACCTTTGCTCCAGTAGAAAGGTACTCTTCAATCATATCTATTCTAGCACTGCCAGTGCAGATGGGATGGAAGATACATTAGATGGATGTGAAGACAACATCCCTCAACGATATGATTCAGGAAGAAGTGTACATTGAGAAGCTAAAAGGATTTGAGACCTTCAATAGAGAGTCCCATCTGTGCATACTCAAGCGAGAAATGTATGGACTAAAAAAATAACCCCATGCTTGGTACACCAGGATTGACAACTATTTCATTGGGTTGGGCTTCACCAAAAGTGAAGCAAATGTGAACCTTTACCGTATTTTGGTTGAAGGTAAATTGTTTATTATAGTATTATATGTCGATGGTTTTATTCTAACAGGAGATGAGAAGATAATAAAATATTACAAATAGTAACTTGCAAGAGAATTCGAGATGAAGGACCTAGGGCTCATACATTACTTTCTTGGTGTGGAAGTATGTCATGGAGATGGGGAACTGCTTGTCTCTCACAGAAAGTATGCCAATGAGATACTAAAGAAGTTCCACATGGAGAGAAACAAACCCAGGGATACTCCTCTAGTAGGTAATTAGAGGAAGGAATATGCTACTTCAGGTGAAGTAGTGGAGGCTACTATTTATAGACAACTTATGGGGTCCACTTATGTATTTGGTTAACACATGACCGAAAATTTGGTTTGCAGTTAATCATCTTAGTCAAGCCATGGTTAAGCCAACCAAAATCTACTGGAAGGTAGCTAAAGATGTGTTGATATACCTCAGAGGCACCACTCAGTTTGGTATTTGGTACAAACGAATAGAGGGAGTGAAGCTTCAAGGCTTCACAGATGCAGATTAGGTAGGGAGTCCATCTGATAGGAAGAGCATATCAGGGAGAATCTTTAGTATTGGGTCAACAACAATTTCTTGGTATAGTAGGAAGAATATATCAATTGCACTCATTTAAGTAGAAGAAAAGTACATGGTTGTTCATCAAGGAGATTTGTTGGGTTATTTTTTCATCATATGAACCCTTCAGTGATTTACTGTGACAATCAGAGTTGTATAAAACTCTGAAAATCTAGTTTTTCATGATCAGTCCAAGCATATCGACATCTGGTATCACCATATATGAGATTTTGTGGAGAGGAGAATCATGTTGCTGGAGTACATTCCTACAGAGGAGTTGGATGCAGATATTTTGACAAAGGCATTGTCAAGATGAAAATTCAAGTTTCATAGAGGTAGCATTGGGTAGTAGATAATCCATTCCTTGTTGAGAGGGAGTGTTGAAAATGAAACAAGAAAATCATAATTTAATCCTTGAATTAAATTGGGAATTAAATTGTAATTCCACATCTCATGACAACTTGTAATAGTTAACTAAGTTAATTTTACTTAGATATCTCATTTAATTCGATTTGACGGTATAACTAGAGTCATGTAGAGTGTCTCCTACAATTAGGAGCACTAGTTGAGTTTATTTTGAGTTGTATTTATTTAATTCAGTCTAACTGAGTTAAATTTAGTTAAACTAGTTCCAACTAATGGAGGAATTAGTGGGAGATCTAATAGTGAGGGGTAGCTTGCAGTAGTGGGGTGTGAGTTATTGTAGTGGGGTGTAACTTACTATAGTAGGGTGTAACTTACTGTAGTGGGGTGTGACTTACTATAGTGGGGTGTAACTTGCTGTAGTGGGGTGTAACTTACTGTAGTGGGGTGTAACCTAAAGTAGTGGGGTGTAACCTGCAGAGATCAGTAAACTAAAGTTTCACTCATAATTAAGTCATGCATGTCAGATCATAGAAAGACCCAGTTGAGATTCGAGTTTAGGGATAGTGTACTATCAGTTGTATAATATTCCAAATTTTACAGGTGGTGCATGCTATCAAAGGAAGGCCTTTGAGGATTGAAAAATTCATAATTGTGGAATTTCCCAATTAAATATGAGCTAATTCCGAAGGGAATAGTGCAAGGAAATAGGAAATTAGCAGGTAGGAAAATTGGCTAAGTATTGGCTTGAGCTTGTCTAGGAAGAAAAGAGATGGATAAAGATAGCGTAGAGGTTGCTCAGGCTTGAGAAAAGCATTGTAATCTTCTCATATTCTCTGATTAATGCAATATACAGATAGCAGGGGTTTTTAGCTGTCATTTTCCCCATAAAATCATTGTGTTATGTGTGATTGAATTGTTTCTCTTATATGGTTCATGATTTCATTGATTGCTTATTGTTTCTGCTTATGAAAAGAGTAGATTCAAGTCATTTGTTTTAACATATTACAATCTGCAGTTTGAATCTACAAGAAATTTCTATAGAATTGGACCCAAATTTTCATAGATAACTCTTTCCACAATAATTTTCCACTAGTTATGAGTTCATTTTTAAAGAAATTTCGATATTTCCAAATTGATTTTAACAATTCTCAAGATAATGTTTTTGAACAGTTGAAAGATTCTTGTTGGGTTAATTATTCATCATATGAATCCCTTGAATCATGCCTAGGGTTGGAAAGCATATCTATCACCGATCCCCACAGTTTCAAAGCTTGTCATTTTGTTTATCAAGATAAAGGTCATTCTGGGTTGAAGGATTTCTCTCTGTTAGATACTTTTGAGATTGATCAACTTCCTATCATTTTTTTGCATGTCATGGATCTTATCATCTCTTTCACACATTCTCTCTTCTTTAGTGATGGTAAATTCTTGACTCATTTAGTGAATCAAGACCCTTGTGGTCATACGAATACCTAGTCTGACTTGACCTTTTCTTTCAATCTATCACTAGCCTGGTATCTTAATTGGTTTCATGAATTTGCAATGCTAGTAATTATCTTAAATACCTTAAGCTTTCATATTGTTGGCATGTTTTCTAATCAGATGTAAAGGGTGCCAATGGAGAATTCAAGATCTTATAGTCACCAATCTGGTCATAATCGTTTTGCATTGATTGATTTTTTTGAATCCAATGATCTTCATGGTTTATCCTCTTATGATTTAGATTCTTGTTGGATATTTGATGCACTTCAACATGAGATGATGGTTATGTCAGGTTTTCACCATCTCGACAAAGTTTCTAGGCGAGATCAAAATTGAATTCCCCTCAGAAGATTCTCTTTGTGATCTGAATTTGTTAGTTGAAAATTCATTTTCTCATGAGAATCATGGTTTTCAAATTGGCTGTTCTGAATATCAAGATCTAATCGTCAAATGGTTAGATAAATATTAGATCACAAGCTCTATCACAAATAATAGGTTTCAATCGTTTCTTATGTTTGTGAAAACTGAAAACATGAATGAATGTACGTCTGCAAGCAACCTTCAAGGTTTGTATGATCGTCATTTTAAGAAACAAGGTAAAACTAAAAATTGGTTAAAGCTCATAAGTATGGAAAGTATTTTTATTGTTAAGAAAGACATTTCATTCATTGTGCAATTTTATCGAGTCATAGTCTTTCCCTTTTCACAATGCTTTAAACTGCTTTTAATCGCTTATATATTTGTGATTGCAGGCGAGGAGTGGTTATAGTGGCTACGTTGGAAATTCTATTATACTTAGCCCTTACCTTTAGCCTGTTAGGTTAGGAGTAGGTGTAAGTGAATTTAGTCCCTTAGTCACATTACATGATTCTACATGTCACCCTACACTAGTCATTGCATTTGTTTGTTTGTTTTCTATGTTTCGTTTCAAATTAAGGCCTACTTCTACTATGTTTTTTTATTTTTTCTTCTTTTTATGTCGTGTTTTGTTTTCCTTGTTTTTGTTTAATAAAACTTTGCATGAAATCGCTCTCACTTGGCTCAAAAGACAATGTGGAAAAACTTGAAAAGGGAAATTGTGACGATGAACAATGCTTGGCTTATTTGTTATCTTCTTCTCTATCTTGGGTTTACATATATTAAAAGTCAATGATGTCTAAATGGAAAATATGCTCTATTCTAATGAAAATATTTTGATCAAACCATAAATCTCGTACCTATTCTAGGATATTCATTTATTTACTCGATGTTGTATAAATGGTGTTGTTCTTGTCAGTCAAAGCAAGTAGAAGAAGGAAAAAGGGAAATCCAATAGTAAGCAAACTAATATAAGAGGTATAAATATCCTTCTTTGAAGGGACAACCTTTTATTCTCTCAATAATTTGGAATCCCTCTTCGACCCCATGAAATAAATAAGTGTTGCTGCACAATATTATAAATAAAATAAATAAAAGGTCATAGAAGAGAAAGACTCCATGTGCAGAGATGTGAAGTAAGCAACTTTGTAGGGGTACTATTGACACTCGCTGGCAGTGGAGCAATGTTTGTCTCCCTAAAGTGATTCTGTAGGGTCCTTTCAAGGCCTGTTGACAGTAGAGCAACACTAGAGATGAGAATTAAGACTCTAAGTATCTTAAACTCACAATTTATATTAATCTTCTCCTGAATCGAAACAATTGTGATCTGGAAAGATTTATGAATGCATTTAGCTCAGAAAAGGGATAGAAGAAACTATAATTTGGTAAAATGGGAAGCCAAGGTAATCCATGTAATGATTCAATACTTCCAAAAATATTAAGACCTTGCACTTAAGGATAAAACCTGAACAAAGAATCTGGGGTTTTATTAGTGTGTTACCAATTGTTGGCGTTGTGATCAACACCCTCCAAAATTTTTCCTACACGTGAATTTTGGAGCCTAGTGAGGATCTAACGATCTATTCGCTTCATGATCAATGAATTTTATGATAAGAGTTTAAGTCTTTTTCTCAGTTTTTGAGTGTCAAAGTCACTTGCATACCCATGTTAGTCTATAAAAATTCCATGAGCACATTATTTTACACAATCTTGAATAGGAATTTCATAATCCATCAAGACAATGTATGTGCAATTGTCAACTTACGACAACAACTAGTGCACACTTTCAATTGACAGTATCTCACTTTTGGTTCTGATCTCACTTCTATTTAGGTGAGTTTTTCCAACTATCAGTTTTGCATTCCTTTTCTTTTGCAAGTGTCACTTTCATATTTATGACTATCACTTTCACTTGTTTACACTTCAATAAGTGTTACTTTCATGTTATATTCACTTTGGAGTGCATCTCTTTCAATATTGTTCTCATTTTGCAAGTGTCATTGCAAATGTCATCTTTTGGAATGAAAAGCATCGTACATTGCATAACCTAGTTTTGGTTTGTTTTAAGGGGTAACCTTAGTGTGAATGAGTTATTCTTATCATATAGACATATATCACACTCATTCCCAAAATTTCAAGCACTGTCACACAAATGTCGTCACTGTCATCACAAAATGTACCTTTTGTGTCACACTTGGGGTAAGCCATCGCACTGTCATTGCATTGAGGAAAGTATTTTGTTCATGTGTTCTAAGTGATCAATGTTTAATAATAAATTGTTCTAAGTGTGTGATCATTCTCAAGTATTTCACTTGTTCAATTTGGGCTCACTGATCCTGTTAGAGTCGGTCTGTTCAGCCCCCCTCAGAGATCAAAACCTCTTTTGTTGCATTTCATTTTAGGTGTCTCATTCAGCTTGATCATCTGCATTCCATTAGGAGCATCGATCTTCTGACAGAAGGGTATTGTCTCCATACTTCCCTCATGTCATGTACCTGCTGGTTTGTGTCTGATCATCAAAGTTCATCAAAGTCAATTTTACAGTCATTATGGATGGTCTTTTGGTTAGACAAGATTCATTTCAGTCATTAGGTCTAGGGTTTCACAAATTTTTTCTTCAATGATGCCAGCAGGCACATGAGGATGTTCCTAATAATTTTTCATTCCAAAATTTTCATTATCAATAATGCTTGAGAATGATTCTTCTTCAAAACTCTGTTTTGAAGAGGAAATCGTCAAATTTATTGTTTGTAATAAATATGTAATTTTTAAAGTTTTTGAGTCATGGAGTATTTCAAGTGCAGCCTTGGTCATCCTTTTCCAAAATCCAATGCCAGCTATCCCTGCAAAAATTGACAAAAGTTTCATCATTCAAGTTAAAAAAGTCAAAATGGAAACAAAATTAGAGTTTGTATTAAAAGTGGAAGTGCCAAAGTTATACAAACATTACAAAGTGGGTTATTGAAATTAAAAATCAAAGTCATTGGGCATATAAGATATTTGTGGTGTTTGAACAATCCATTGTTATGCCAAGAAATCAAAGTCATTGTGGAGGAATGAAATCAGAGTTTTCAAGAACCCATTGTGGGTGAAATTCAGTCGCGGCGCATAGGATACAGGTCGCGACGCATAGAGCCGCACATCACCGTGTAAGTGACAACGTGCGCGGCGCACATATGGGTCACAGTGCACTGAGTTGTTCACGCGGCGCATAGAGCCAACGAGCCGATTTTGTCATTGCCTTCAAAGAATTTCAAATCTTTCGCTCCCATTTGCTCCGAGTAAGTCCCACTGATCTTGCAATTGTTGTTGACTAGTGTTTGGTGTGGTTCAAAGTTTTATTTGGAGAAATTTGAATGTCAAAATTTAAACCCTATCCTCTCATGAAAAACTGCTCTTAGGGTTTGAATTTGAGTATTAAAAACTGATTTTGATGCTGAAATAATCCAACCCCTGTTTCCCTTTCCCATCACTGTAATCATATCATCATTTTCAATCCCCTATTCCCTTATAATCCGAAGTCGCTCATTCCCATTTATCCCTATCCCTATCCCTAAACCCTACAATATCCCATCCCTATCACTTTTCCATATCATTCGCAAAAAACAAATCCTCAAACCCCATATTCCTAAAGACAGTCAAGTGACTATTATTGCATTCGATTGTAAATACATATTAAATCCGATTTGACAAAGCTCCACTACACCCACTGTCCATATTTCCCATAGTCTTTTCCTATTTGGAACACATTTGTCAATTGGAAACAAATCACCAAATTCTCATTTTCGACAAGTCAAACATTCACTTGGCATATACTTGTAACACCATGACAGACACTGAGTCATCATATGAACAAGACAGTGATTCTACCACAGAGCTTCATTCACTGAGGAGGCCTCGTAAGGGGGGCAAACATGTTAGAGAAGAGCCCACTTCATTGACTCAATTGCAGGCCTACCCACTTGCCATGACATGTTTCCAACAACAGCCATGCTTTCAGTATTGCGAGATGATTGCTCAGATTCAACATCATCAGGAGTTGGCTCGGTTGTTTGTTTTACATTTACATGATGGTCAGGTAACTCTTGTTGGTGTAAATTTCACCTTGACACTAGAGACCATTTCTCAAGCAACAAGAATAATGAATGTAGGTGAGGAGTGGAACAAAATAAAATAGGTAGAAAGAGTACTTTACGAACCATACATCAGGCCTAGCTATGTAAGATAGCTCAGCAGGGTGTTCCCATTCCGGTTTTTGAAAGAATCCTATGCGCCATTGATGAGACTCATTATCAGATACTTCAGTTGTGAGTGCCGCTTCTCACACCTCTATGCATACCATATCAGATTATTGATGCATTTCACGAGAGTGAAGATGATGAACATTCCATATTTCATGTGTCAAAACATCGAGAGGATGACTACTCTTGTACAAAAGAAGAGTCTTGAATAGCAATACAACATCATTTACCACTATGTGCTCATCAATATCATTGTTGTACATTAGCTTGGCTTGCAGGGTATCACATGGGGAGACTTCATTTCCCATGATTTCTTCACAGCTTCAGCAACTCATCAGGACGTCTTCCATGATGCGGATGGACCTTCACATCAGTATGGAGGTCAGGAGGTGGAGACTACTAGTGTGATGACATATGTCACCTATCAAAGAGGCATGAGAGGATTGTTTGCAACAGCCCGATGAGTACTATCTCCACCTGGGGTGGAAGGGGTCTCGTTGCTATCATCATCAGCGTAGGTACAGGTACAGGACAAAGGCAAGAAGCCTATGCAAGATGAGGGCCCTTTAGGAGGCCAAGGCACTGATTTCATACTCATTGATGATGATGTGAGCTCTCCTAGCTCAAAGCTGAGGGAGATTATTCAAGAGCAGAAGGCCGAGATAGATGCATTGACTGACAAGTTGCAGAGAGCTCAATGGGTCATAAACTATTTGGAGCAGTGAAACAAACAATTGGAGGATCAACATACAGTCATGGAGTTACAAAACATTCGGAAGAACCGCCAAGCTGCCCAAAGACAGAGGGTGGAGTTCACTTCGCTTGAGCAAGAGATCAACGCTGATCGAGAATCTTGGCTTGAGAGGATCAACATTCATCTTGAGAAGCTGTTGGCGAAGGCAAACAAGGACAAGGACATGCTCAGGCACATGAAAAATCATTATTGGGCATGAACTCATGTTTGCAAAGCAAGGATCAAAATCCCGAAGGCAAGACTAAGGAGGGCAATAAAATGACGCAAAAGGCATGATAGTCTCGGAATCTTGGCCGAAGATTCTTTGGCTAAGCATGATACTCAATGATGGACCTTCAGTCCAAATTTCAGCAAATTTGGAGAAAATTTTGTCAATTTTCAAATTTTTTTGGCTTCAAAACAGATTTTCCTGCCCAACGCGTAGTGCCACTTGGCGCGCGCTTATAATTGGAAGATCCTATGGAGGAAAACTTTGCATTTCTTGATTTTTTATGAAAATTTATGCATTATCATGAATTACCTAAGTATTTCATCAAGTTCTGGGTTGCCTCAAGGGTAAAAAACACACAAAAAAATAACATTTCTGCCACCATTTTCACCCACAGGAAGCATTGTTGCGATATTTGATTTTTGGAGGGGAAAATGGACACCCAATCCAGAAATTCCACTTGGGTTGGAAAGTAGATGGGAAGGGTTTTCCAACGAGCTATCATGAGCTCAATTTGGACTTCGGGAAGGCCCTCAAAATCAGCCTAAACGTTGTGCTACGCATACAGATTTCAGGCGCGGCGCATAGGGAAATTTGGCCTATTTTTCACTCAGCAGCTCAGAATTTCGCCTAGTTTTGACTAGTTTCACTTTTTCATGTAACTCTTGATTTATCTTGATGTAAATTCATGACTTTGATGTAATTTTGGCACATTGTTACTCATCCATGTAGATTCATTCACTAAAAAGTGAAAAGATAGTGAATGAATCAGTTTCCTTTCATAAAGAGGCAAGTTGTTTCATTGCCTATTTTTCAGTTCCTTGTTTAGATATGGTTGAAACAGCTCCGAGAATGATGAGCTCGACCGCTAGAGGCATGGGAAGGAGTTAGGCTTGTCTATATCATGCAATTTCTAAGTCATTTTCAGGGTTGGACACTTGGGATTGCTTGGCACTCCATTGTACATTTGATTTCTGCATTTTTGGCAAAGGAAAGACCAGGGTTTGTAGCACTTTTTAGGATCCTTGTGGCTCTGTGTTTTGATGGTGTTTTTCTCTATGTAATTTGTAAGTTCACTGATATTTATGTGTACCATTTCCTTTCTCTTTTGCTTCTGAAATTAAACAAATGATTGGCAAAGGTAGAATTCATTAGCTTGTTGTGCTCTGCCTTTTAGTTTTGTTTAATTCTCAATGTTTTCTTTAGTTTGAAGAGGATTCTTGATACCCTCTTGCCCTCTTTAGCTTCTCACCAATCTGAACCATCCATCTTTACAAATCAAAGCATCAAAACGATTGCCTTTCTTTCCCCAATCAAAACTCTACAAAACTGGCCTTCATCCCCGGACCCTAATTTGCCTTTCCCTTGATTCCAACAAAATCCCCACAAACAAAATCAAATCAAATCCTTGCACTTCATACCTAGCCTAAAATTTGTTTTTTTAGTTCAGTCATCTCAAGCCCCATTGATTATCTTTTGCTGAGATTGACCCGGAGAGAGCCCTCTCCTGTCCTTGTAGGGCTAGCTACGAGGCTGAGCGTGGTTTGATGTTGGTCCTAGACCCTACCTTTTCAGCCTGAGGTAAATCTAGGCTCTAACAGATCTCACACTTAGCCAAATCTGAAAAAGTTCCCACCCATGCAACTTCTCCTCCCTCAACCTTCCTGAATTGCACACTATGTAGTCTCAGTCCTCAAGATTGAACATTTCCTCTTGGAACTACACAACTCACATTCCTTGCCTTCCAAAACCGTTCACTATGTAGTCTCAGTGCTCAATCCTAACCCCTTGAGCTTCAAAACTTCGCAGCCCAACCTCATATATAGTATTTTCCTACACCTTACGTAGTCTCAGTGGTCAAGTTGTAACTTTGAGTCCTTGAGTTGCACAATTGTGCAATCCACTGATCAGTATCCCTCCAAAACTACGCATTGCGCAATCTCAAGGCTCAAGACTATCTCCTTGATTTCTAGAACTGCATAATATCTACCTTCAAGCAACCTCTTCTGTGCACCATGCAATCTCAAGCAGCAAGTCTCAACCTTGAGCACTTTAACAACACAATTGCGCAAGCCCTATGAATTTGTCTCTCTAGAACTACGTAGTGGGAAACCTCAAGACTCAAGCCTCTAGCCTGACCCCTTCATCCCCTCAGGTGCACATTTGTCTTACCCTCGCCGACCTGAACTATGTGTTGTGCAGTCTCGAGGCTTAGTCCTAGCCCTTGACCTCCTGAGTTGTGTGACTACGCAATCCTTGAGCCCATATCTCAACATATCACCTAGTTCCAACTCAGTTAATGGTTTTCATGATGCATGTTAGAATAGGTTTTTATCAGATTGATTTCATCTTTTTATGATTGGATCTCATTTGCAGGTTTCATATCAGGTTATGATAGGATGATGATGAACGAGATGAAGAAGGAGACTCTGCCAGAAGAAACCCTTATTGAAAGACAAAATTGATCATTGAAGAGAATATGAGGAGACACTAGTTTCCAACAGAAGATCAAATATCATGATCACATGAAGACTTCATATCAATTAGGCCCTTGGAGGATGAATACAAAGATCATGCAAGATCCATCACGAAGATATAAAGAAAGCAACAAAAATAGCAGTCTTGTAATGCCACATAATCATGAAGTTACATGTCATCATTAACAAGAGTACTCTAAAGAGTCACTTGTGTTACAGTTTATTTCCACATGATTTGTGGAAAGTAATTATGTAAAGTAAAATGGGCAGAAGACCAAGGGTCCCACATGGAATATGAAGATCCATTATTGATTTCTAAAGTAATGTAGAAGCTCAAAGGTCATGTAAAAATTTGAAAAGTTCTTGTAGAAGCTCAAGAGTCATGAGGGAGGTGAAGAGTCACATGGGAGATGAAGAGTCACCTCATTTATTATAAAAATACCCTCTTAACTCAAGAAAAAGGACTTTTGGTGGCTTGAAGTTGCACCTTGGCCTCTCTAGCATTAGCATAGAAGAGAATATATTTTTTTGGAGAAGCAAGTGGTGACTTAATGTTCCACTATTGGGGCTAGCGTTGTAGAATTTCACTTGTATATCTTGTCACTTCCACTTAATATATGAAGGTCTATGAGTCAACAAATTTCCATGAATGTATCGTAAATATAGTAAGACTATTCTTTATATTTTTTCAATATATGTTTTGATCACATGTACTAAGGAAATTGAACTATTTCGGTGGATTTGGTACTTTTCTTGTTGAAGGTGTATTGTATTTGGTTTTACAGTTGCGGTTCTCTTCATGTGAACTACTTTTCATACGGACTTGCAATCCACTTGTTCTCTTGTGTGTCTATTTTAGGATAATGCTATTACTTTTATTCTAGAGGCTCACTCACTCTCCCTTGTCATCAAAGTACTTTGTATACATCACAATCGTATGCCTAACAGTGTCAACTTACTTATTGTCTCTAATGAATGTTGTATAACCTGTTATGTTAATAGTTGTAGCCAAGGAAAATCCCTAAGGGTAGTTGTAATCGATCGTGTTTCCAGTTGGTGCTGATACTCCAACCAGTGTGAGGTATAGTTAGGAATTCACATGTGGGAGACCCCCTCAATTGACAGATTTCCAACACTGTCAATCAAAGTTATATAATGATCGCTATGAAGTTTTGTTCTCGCTCAAGAATATATCTAGAAAGTGAGGCAAAATTGATTATGAAGATATCACCAACTTTGAGGGAGCCATCATAGTGCCTGGTATTATGATATCCCATATGGCAGAGAGTGGAGGACCTTGATTGATCTATATGAATGGGATTCCCAACAAGGATTCACTCCAAATTATCAAGAGGCCTCAATAGAAGTGAGTTCTAGGACAAGGACCTCGACACACCAAACATGACTCCAATAGTAGGCGCTAGCCTCAGCACTTGCCTTAATAATAACACTATCATTATCATCATCAACACCACTGACACTATTAACATTTCGTCCATAGTAACGCTAGATTGAGGTAGCATAGAACAATAGAGAGGGCCCAATACATAGCCAAGAGAGAGAATGAAGAGTTGTTAAATCCAAATATGATGGGACCCACTCTATAGCTAAAATATCCTTCAAGAATCTTCTAGAAGAAGTTAGTTGCAGTATATCTGGAAATTTTGTAAAGAATATTTATGGTTTTCAAAAACCACTAGGGGTTTAAGGTGATTTCTAAGTTCTAGAGTGCCTGTATATAGGCCTCATTTTGTAAATTTAAAGGGGGAGAAATCTTGGGATGTAGGAAAACTCTGTAAAATTGTTTGGAAAATTGTTGGGAGGTGTTGGTACCCTGTTTTGTCCCCACTACCACTATTTTCGACCTCCACTCTTGTCCTTTTTGTACTCCTATACCTGCTCTACTGCCATTTTTATTACTCCAAAACTGTCAAAATCCTATTAAGAGGTAAAGCATTTCATTGTGTCATTTACTTGTTTATTAGTTTAATTTAAGTGAATTTGAGTTGTTACCAAGGAACTAACTAATAAATATGGTTGAGTGTAGATATTACAACAACTGAGTAGGATGAAATTAGCAGAGTTTTGGTCCATGAACCATGCTCCCCAATTTTTGTACTCAACAACCATTTCGATATCAGTACTTAACAATGTAAATGATGGATAGGCCACATACTTGTAGATGAGCAAGCCACCTCCAGTGATGCTCGAACAAGTTCAAGTTCTACCATGATAAATATCTCCACTATCCTCACTGAACTTAGCTAGTACCAATCTTAGGGTTAGTTGAGGGTTTGTTAGTCTAAATCGAATAGGTTGTTCTAGCAATCTAATCTGGAAGATCGATTTAGCCGAGTTGTCAAAATTTGCTATGTATGTTTCAATTTGTTTTTAACCAAGTCGATGCCTATAAAGGCTGCTATGTAATAATTATGAAGGTAGAGAACATAAGGATATGCTGTCATTTGTATCTTTTATCTCCAGACATATATTTTTAAGACTGTTATGATGGCGATGTATTGGGTTCAGATCAATTTGTTGGATGGTTCACTGTGAATTCATGAATTAGTTGTGATTGAAGATTTTCATTTCCGTAGGTAAGTAAGCTCCCCAGGTGTGGCTGGGCCAACCACTATCTGGGATCAACTTTGTATCATTTCTTAGGAATGTAGTTGTGTGATAGTTATAGTTGCTTCTTGGTTATCTTTGGTTTATCAATTGTTTATGTGTTGCATGGAGGTTTCTATTGAATTTGAAATGATTTTAGTATGTTGACTATGTGATGCATTTTCAGATCCCTTACTCCAAAAATTTGAATGTATGGTTTTCGTGTGATTAGTGGTCCTACTTCTAAGGCAGAGTCATACTTTGTTCTCTAAAACCACAAATCGTATTGCCTTGACTGTGTTGTTGTAGTTATATAAAAACTTGTTTTAATCATATCATAAACTGAATGCTTATGGTAAGCTGGTCCATCCGAAGAAAACACAGAGCAACCCTTGAATCCGAAGTCGAGATAATTCGTTGAGTAATCAAGATTGATCTAGTGTGAGTTTAATTATGCATGAAGTGGATTTTAGTTGATTCAAATAAATCACATTTGCTTGTTTCTTTCAGTGATCAAATTGGTTAGCTTCCTTCCCAATTATTGTCATAAATGCATGTGCCATAGGAGTATTCGTTCCAGATTGATCAGAATAGATTGACTCATCATAAGTTTGATTCAGTCAAAGTCGATTGGTTTTCTGCTAAATTATTTTCACGAGTGTGTGTGCCATAGAAATATTGTGTTCTAGATTGATTGATTAAGTTAGCTTAACATCATTTAATCTTGTCTTGTTTCTCAAGCAGGTTTTCAATTTCTTAATAAATTTATAGATTGATTTTGGAGTTCAAGAGAATGATTTAGTTTTAGTTTTCAATGTAATTTTCCTTTCTTCGTTTCGAATGCTTGAGTGCAGTACCATAGCCTAGAGTCTGAGATTGTTGATTGAAAACGTAGTTTCTAGCCTAGGGTAATTTCCATCACATTTGAGCTTGATTTGATTTCAAAATAGGTTGTAGTCCGCTGTGTGACTTACCTTTCAAAACAGAGTATAGGTTTAAGTTTATCAGTTCTTAGAAAAGCTTTCATTAGTTTGACAAGGAGAGTTGGTATTTCATTGAGTTAAGTTTTCCTTTCATGATGATTGAATGCTAGAAGATTATATTTTGTTAAATAAGGGTTTGATAGCAAATTTGAAGTTATTGTGTCTTTTTAATTTTAGGTACATGATTTAGATTTGTACTTAGTTAAACAAGGAAGAGGATTGAACATGTTTTTTTTTTCTTCCGAGTTGTGTCCAAGAGTGAAGCTTATCATAGATTTGAATTTATCTTTGGAAATTTTAGTTTCAAGTTTACTTGCCTTCCGAACATGCTTGAAGTAGATTAGAATTTGCAACTTCTTCATTCAAGAGTAGCATAGGTAACAGAATTAGGGTTTCTTATGGTTTTCATGAGATATGGGTTATTTGATAAAGTGTTTTAATTGGGAGTTTTTTCTTAGCATATATCTTGTGATTCAGATTGGGAGTTCATTTAAGTATAGATTCATTAAGAGTTTCAAGTTAGAATTTGATTATTGATTCTGCTAGCTAGGGTTTGATGAATTGTGTGCTAGATGCAGCTAACTCATTTCATAAAGGAAGCCATTAGAACTCTGACCAAGAATTGAATTTAGAAAGCGTGGTACAACTCCTGTTTACAAGCCCAGATTGGCATATAGATTCAGGAGAATTAATACACTTATTAAATCTCTCAACATTTTGGCACCATTATCGAGGAAGTTGTAATTTCTTATTTAGGTAACTATTATTATTTGAGTTTCAGGATCTTGCAGGACTATCAGATGGTGGAGAGTGTATGGTAAGACGTCAATGAAGTGCCACGCATCCACTTTTGTGGGGTTGCTCCAAAGTCTGACTGATCATTGCTTGTTCTTGAGTTTTTATTTCATTTATCTTTATGTGTAGGAGTACAGGTAGACCTAGAGATAGCAAGGGTAGATTTATTTCTAGTTCTAAATTTCCTACAACTTTTGGATCAGTTAATATACCCATTCTTACCTCTGCTAATCAATATGTAGAATTGAGACAAGAAGGAGGAAGTGTCGATACCAACTTGGTTTCAGATCATGAATTATTAGATCAAAGGGGAAAAGACCATTCGACAGGTTGTCTTTGACAACCCTGTAGAAGAACCAGTAGAAATGCAAGACAATGTGGACGAGCAATCAACTAATATCAACCGTGTTCCAATACCTCTTGTTCACACCATAATTAGAAAACCCCTTCAGGTGCCCGTTGCGGGTATGGATCACCAAGATGGGGAGGACAGACACAGCAAAAAATGTCAGGAAGAGGGAGAAGTTCCTCGATGGAATGGTAACCTCTTTGGAGGAAACAACCAGGAAGGCGAAGAGGAAGTTACCTTCGGGTTCCCTATCCTAGATGTGACTCGTGACATCAAAATGAAAAAAAATCCGATGGAATCTCTCCCGTTGTTCTACGGTAAACCATTTGAGGACCCCGATACATTTCTTTTTGAATTCAATATTTTATGTCACAATTATAATTACTATGAGGATGCATATAAACTTAAATTGTTTCCCATCACATTAAAATATGTAGCCCTTAGGTGGTTCATGAGTCTAGGGAAATACATGATATACTCATGGGATGACATGAAATCTGTCTTCCTTAAAAAGCATCAAGATTTTTGTAAAAGTAGGGACATCAGTGATATCCTTAGGATGCAAGAAACAAAAGACGAGAACCTAGAGGAGTATCTTGAACGATTCCTATACAATTTTCACAAATCTTGTGGGTCAAACTTAGATGAAAAGGTTATCAGAACTGTGTTCCTAAAAGCGTTAAGAGATGGTTGCATTGAAACATTAAACCTTCTTAGTGGTGGGGACATCTATAAGAAGCCATTTGCTGAAGTAATCAAGCTTTTTCGTACCTATTCTAGGATCCAAGCTAAAGTAGGCAAAAAGCTTCCCAAACTTAAAGACAATTCTAAAGACTATGAGCAAAAGAAAATTGTGGCTAATGATGTTACTAGAGTCAGGCTGGGAAACCTGTTAGAAAACTTTAAAACTGATATATTCAACACAATCAGTGACCAACAAGACACTATGAAAATCAAACAAAAACAAGAGGCCGAAAAAGAAGCCATGGCAGTCTTTTGTTCCAAGTGTAGGTGCAAACATGCAGAAAGGGAATGTCCTTTAAATGCCATTGAGATCTATGGAATCTGCACTCTAGAACACCCAAATGAGAAGTTCCCATCACTTCCTGGCTTACACGCCATCTACAAAGGGAGCACTAAAACCATGGACCAATCTCAAGCCACCAAGAGACCTACAAGGAGAGGCTAGAATCAGAATATATTTCCTAACCCAAATTCCCAAGGTTATGGCCAGACTCAGCCTTGGACCTTCCCTACATCTTACCCTCCTTGGGCTACTAAGCAACCACAAAACACTACCTGGAGCCAGAATTGGAGGACAAAACCTTATACCAACACATATCAACCTCAGCCCAATTCTTTGCGCCTTACTAAAACATGTCAAGTACCTCGTATAACACAACCATGCAATCCTATCATCAAGGGTATAACCACAACATGTATCAACAAACTACACTACCACCACCACCTTTGCATCAATTATTACCTATACCTAATAACCAATCATCTTTGTAGGCACCTGCTACCATGAACCCACCCCAACCTACATTTTTTCCTGCACAACCTGTACCTAACCCAAGTCAAAATAGGCTACCTCAACTTGTGCAAAACATAAATATTCAACCTTTTCCTATATACATGATCACTGCCATTCCTATGAATGAAATCCAATTACGATCAGGAAAGACAGTTAACAAAGGAAAATCAGTTGTTGTTATCCAAGAAGAGGTACCTTCCACATCATTCAAAAACCATTTGCAAAATTAAAAACAACAACAATCACAGAAAGAAAAATCAAATGAACCACCGTACCTGGAAAGACTAATTATAAAGAAAGAAGAGATCCCACTTGAATATGATTTGGAAAGTGAACTTAGGAATGTTTGCATTAAAATTCCGCTCTTACAAGCAATTAGAGACATTCCCATTTACACCAAAATTCTCAAAGATATCTACATTAATAAACTGAGGAGGAAGGGGCATAAGAACCAAAATGTCAAAATCATAAGCCAAATGTCCACTATGATTTTTGACTTTCCTGCAAAATACAATGACCCTAGGAACCCCATTGTCACCATTGAGATAAACAAAATACTTCTGCCAAACACCCTTGTGGATATAGGGGCAGCAATAAATGCAATTACCTATGAAACAATGACATCATTATAGCTACCTGGACTTAAATCCACCCCTATCCTTTTAGAAATGTCAGACAAATTTGTTGTCAGACCATTGGGAACCCTATAGGACATGGTAGTCACTATTGCCTCTTGGCAATATCCCATAGACTTTGTAGTTATTTCTCCAAAAACCTCTAGGCCCAGACACCATGTGGTTCTAGGGCGACAATGGCTGGCAATTGCTGATGCCATCATAGGATGAAGAAATGGAGAAATGATTATTTCTAATTGTCCCCACAATCAAACTTTGTCTATTTTTCCACCTACTCAGACAACTGCTAAAGTGCCATTATGGCTCGAAAACCCATATGGAGATGAAGATTGTATGTTTCCTTTGTTGACATTAGATCAGTCTAGAGGTCTCTAGGAGCATTCTAATGAACATGTTTTGCAACATTTTTTAGCTGATAGCTCTTGTATCGATTATCCCATCTCTTTTAAAGGTTATCAACTTGTGTTTAGTGATGAGTTCCAAAAAATCTGCCACCCAACTATCTTCGCCTCTTTTGCAGCAATGGAGGAAAACCATGAGCTCACCATAGAACCTGTGGAAAATTTTGAATGAAAAATCTTACATATCAGTACAAGATTGACTGCAAAAGAAAGGCAGCAGTTGATGAGTATGATTCGTGAAAAAACTAGAGCTTTTTCCTGGGATTACTTAAATATGAGGGGCATACATCTAGAGACCTGCATCCACCATATTTATACAAATGAAGAAATGAGACCTGTTTGACAGCCACAAAGGCATATGAACCCAACATTAAAAGACATTGTCAAAGATGAGCTTCAAAAACTTTTGGCTACAGATTTCATTTACCCCATTTCTGACAGTAAGTGGGTGTCACCTCTAGTAGTGGTTCCAAAGGAGAATGGCAAGTGGTGGATCTTCTTTGACTATAGAGAATTAAACAAGGCAAAATTGCGTGACTATTTTCCACTGCCCTTGATTGATTAATTCCTTGACATGCTTTCAGGTAAGAAATTTTTTTCTTCTCTAGATGGGTACAACAGTTACAACCAAATACAAATATCTGAAGAAGACCAGGAGAAAACTACCTTTACATGCCCTTGGGGTACTTATGCATATAGAGTCCTCCCCTTTTGTCTTTGTAATGCCCCCACCACTTTTCAAAGAGCTGTACTTGTCATTTTCTCTGATCTGATCCATGACTATGTGGAAGTCTATACGAATGACTTCACAGTTTATGGAGATGACTTCTCACAGGCTTTGACAAATCTAGAGAAGTTATTGATTCATTGTCAAGAAGCTGATCTAGCCCTTAGTAGCGATAAATATAGGATGATGCAAACTAAAGGAATTGTTCTAGGCCATCATGTGTCATTTTAAGGGATTAAAGTTAACCCAACAAAAATCAAGGTAATCTCGCGTATCCCTATTCCTAGCTCGCAAAAAGAGGTAAGAAGTTTTTTAGGGAACGCAGGATATTATTGACGATTTATTGAGAATTTCACTAGAATTGCAGCACCATTATTTAAATTGTTAACTAAAGATGTTGACTTTGTATGGAATGTTGACTGTCAACAGGCTTGTCAAGTACTGAAGGAAAAGTTGTCCACAACTTCGGTACTAAGAGGGCCAAATTGGTCCTTGCCTTTTCATATTTGTACAGATGCTTCAGATACTGTATTAAGAGTGGTTTCGGGACAAAGGGAGGATAAATTCCCCTATGCCATTTATTTTGTTAGCAAAAATCTCTCTCCCACTGAATTAAATTATACGATTACTCAATAAGAGCTGTTAGCAGTTGTGCATGCTATAGGAAAGTTTAGGCATTATATTACTGGTTCTGAGACATTTGTCCATACCAATGATTCTGCTATTAGATTTTTAATGAATAAACCTATTACTAATGGTAGGATAACTAGATGGTTGTTGCTTCTACAAGACTTCACTATAATTGTAATTGATAAGCCTATAAGGGATAACTTGGCAGCTGATTTCTTATCTTGTTTGAACCTTATGCAGGGAAGCATGCCAACACCAGTGCCTAATGAATTTCCAGATGAAGCATTATATTCCATTTCCACTATTACTCCTTGGTTCACTAATGTTGCCAATTATATGGTATCAGGAAAACTACCTCAAAACATGTTGACCCGAGAGAAGTATAATATAGTGCAATGCAGTGCTAATTTCTCTTGGATCGAAGGAGGTCTATTTTATACTGGGCCAGACTTGCTTATGAGGCGATGTGTGCAGGAAGATGAAATGTATGATGTGATGAGAGAAAGTCAGAACGAGTCTTGTGGTGGCCATTTTACTGATAAAAGGACTGCATACAAATTTATCTGTGTTGGATACTATTGGCCTACACTTTTTAAAGATGCCAAGAAGTTTGTATTAAGTTGTGACACTTTCCAATGGATGGGGAGACCAGTTTCCTTCGATGAAATGCCTCTTCAACCACAAATTTCCATTGAACCCTTTGAGAAGTGGGCATTGGACTTCGTAGGGCCCATCTCCCCAATGTCAAAAAATAAAAAATATATCTTGGTGTGCACTGATTATGTCACCAAGTGGGTGGAGGCTAAAGCATTGTATGTCTCCACCGAAAAGCCAATAGTAGAATTTTTTTTCGAGGACATCTTTATGAAATTTGGTGTGCCTAATGAAATCTTCACAGACCAGGATACACAATTTACATCAAAGTTGGTCAAGGCACTCATGGAGCAGTATCAAATTAAGCATCGCAAATTGACTCCTTACCACCCCTAGGCTAATGCACAAGTGGAGACCACAAACAAAGTTTTGGAATCCATCCTTACAAAAACCATTGAACTACATCATATGGATTGGGTAGATAAGTTACGAGAAGCACTATGGGTTTACAGGCTCACTTGGAGAAATGTGATCGGACACACACCTTATGAGTTAGTCTATGGTAAACAAGTGCTCTTGCCCATCGAGTTCCAAGTAAAGACATTCATAATTGCCACTCAGTTGGGCTTGGAAGCTAAATGAGGCTCAAGAGCTGAGGTTGATGCAATTGAATGAGCTTGACGAAATCCGACAAGTTGCCTACCATACAACTGCGTTGGTGCAGAACCAAAGAGCCTGATGGCACGAAAAATTTATCAAGAAGAGAGTCTTTCGCTAGGTGACTGGGACTTGTTATATGATAGTAAGTTTAAGCATTTAAGGTAAATTCTCTACTAGATGGTTAGGACCATATGAAGTAATTGAAGTATTTGATAATGGTTCAATTCATATCTGTACTATCGATGATGACAAGACTTCTTTTGTAGTAAATGGTCATTGGCTTAAATTTTATCACAAACCACTTTCACGTGATTAGTTTTTGCAAGAAGTACGAAAAGATCCAGGGTTAGAGCTTATTCATACAAATGACTAGCCCCTTGCTGGTTCAGCTGATTAATTTCGTTATATATATATAAACCAGTGGGCTGTTATTTTTCATATCGACAGGTGGTTCTCCCCACAGCCCATGTAGAATAAAGGAAGAATTCACCAGGAGCAAGTTTATTCCTTTATCCAGGCTTGGTGGATTACTTATGGAAAAGGAACCTGTGGGTGTCTTCTTTGGAGGCCTTCAGACTCTCTAAATATGAAGCTCCCGAGCATACACAGATCCAGGTTCGCAAAATGAAATGGACCAGTATTAGTCTAGGGATTCCTTGAGTATAGAATTGTTCTTTTCTGGGCTCAAGGAAATTATTATGGAAAGGAAACCCCCTAGAGTCTATTATGGGCAATTCAGACTCTCTAAACATGAATGCCTCAAGCACCAACTACTTTAGGCTCGTTAAAACGATAAAGTAGTGGTAGTTTAGGGATCCTTTGGGCATTGAATTATTCTTTTTCGGGCCCAAGGGAATATTTATGAAAGAGAAGCCCTATTGGATAACTCTTTCTGGACATTTCCAACTCCCTAAATAAGAAATGCCCCTGGCAATCATCATTCTAGGCCTGGTTAAAAATCCATGGATTGACAAACAATTTTTTTTGAAGAACAATAAGTAGCATGACATATGGCATCAAGTAAGAGGATTCATAAATTATGTTCAAACAGTCTGTGTCCCATACTCTGTCAAATTGAAAATTTGTTATCACAGTTGTGTGTGAAGAAGCCTTTCTGGAATCATGATGGGATTATATTTTCTTCTATAAGAATGTCTCCTAATCAGTACTCAATTTTACTAGTAGTCAAGGGTGATCGCCTTTACTAATTGATCTGCACAAGGATAGATCCATAGGATATAAATAAGTACAGATCCACATGATCTATACTTAACTTGTAGAGGTCAAAGATTCTGTCATTTGGATTTCATTTCCAAAATTTGGATTACAGATCACAGTTACAGCCTCAGCATTATTCCTATCAACATCATTTTTATTCAGGTTCTTGGAGGCTATATCAAAATTAGGAGATCAACACGAAATCACTAATATCTTAAGCTATTCAGGTATGCACTCTTATTTGATTGAATTTTATTAGTGAATGGTTAAAATGTACACTGTGAAAATGTGCCTCTGAACCTATCCTTCATTCTAAATTTCGCTCATAAACCTATGCCATACCCCCCTAACCTGTCTATTCCCAATCCCACATCGACCACATCCTAGCACATTCAATGAGACATGAACCACAATCACCAATGACATCCTCTCATAATTCCTACTTGGTGTGTGTTGATATCCACCCTTTCCTCTCTTAGTCATCGCTTCATGACACCTCCCAACAATCATGAGATGGGTGTGCCAACTCTCAGCCATGATGCTCACACTCTACACCATGATGTTCACACTCTACATCATATGCTCGCACACTAAAATCAAATGTTCGCACTCTACACCAGATATGGATAGGACGATCATCATGATGATGATCAATATCACATTCCCAATTCATCATGATGATTGGGTGATCATTCATCCAAATTTTAATACGAAGGGTGTCCAAGACCATGGTTATAGAATCAGTCAGCGACTAAAGGGCAAGAAAGAGTTGGGAGGAGTAAAATTGCAGTTGAATGCAGGCACCGAGCAGAGTGGGGGCTAATCGCCATGAACCCACCTTCAACCAGTTGGCATGCAACCCAAAATATCAGCAATGTAGTGGTGTTTTGGAGAACAAAGGTTGGATGACCTTTCTACAAAAATTCCAAGGTTTCAACTATTAGGTCGCCCTGGAATTTGCGTAGAGTTTCGATGGAGAGCACGTCCAAGTGGGCAACTTGCATTTTAGAGTCATAGATGAATCCATGAGCAGAGCCATCGGGCTGCTAGCCGAGGGAAAATAGTTCTTTAAAGGAGGGCCACTAGTGATTCGAAATTGTGGTATGTTTTTAAAGCTTGCCTACAGATCTATCAGTTGGGCAAAAGGAGTGTTACGAAGTTGCATTGAGGAATGATGATATCCATTGCTCATGATGCTACAATGTTTCATAACTTGCAAGGGGAGGTATGCAGTCGTGTTCCTTTATCATATTAGGTTAATGACTCATTTTATAGAGGACAAACAATTGAACATTCCTCACTTCTTAAAATTGAGTTTGCATAAGATGGCTCGAGGGGTGCAGTCACAGGGCAGGAAACCTGAGACCGCATTGTATCACCATAGCGTCATCAAAATCCTGTTGATCACTGAGCTCAAGAAGAGGAAACGATCGTGGGAAGATTTCCTAGTTACGAAGTTTCCTGGGCAGGGAACCCAAACCAAAGGATGAAAACGAACAGTAGGCTGCTCACTGAAGCTAAATGACACCACTCTCATGTCTAAATCCGAATCCACACCAGCCTCTCCTACCCACTCCCCCACTCTTGTTCATGAACTCCCCTAGACAGCTAATAACATCTTGAAGGATAGCAAAGAAGTAATTTTTGTGAAAACCCAGGTGGCCACAAAATGAAAAAGGAAAAGAGAAAAGGTTGAGCTAGACAAACCTGAGTTGAGCCCCATAACAAAGGGTGAAGAATTATAACCCCTATCAGAGCCTTCCCAGATTCCTAAGAGCACTACACCAATGTCAAAATATAGTGACCCCTCTTTCCCATCAGTAAACCCCTCACTTCTCTGGTTGAGACCTATGCCCAAGGCTGACAATGAACTTAGAGCATGGTTCAAGCCCAACGGTCCAAGGTTGAGGGCGTGAGCTTAGAGCGCGTCCACATTGCATCATCTCATGATATTCATGCACAACAGTTTGAAGTGTCCCTTGCGAGAGCCCCCATGGCCACATCTAAAGCAAATATCCCTGCAGATATTACATGAGACATGGAAACTTTATCTCCCATCCAGCCTTCAATAAGCAGGAGTGTTACCAAGGCCAGTCAGCACCTTTCTTCACCAAGAGGATGCAGGGGGAAATTGACTAAAGGCAGTGCATCGCATCAGTCAATGACACCTACCAGGGCTACCACTTATGATGTAGAGGAAAATCTAAAGATTAGACTCATCCAGCTACAAAAGACGATTGCCATACTCAGAGAACAGGCTAACAAGTATTAGGTTTATTTCATTTTGTTAGAGATGTAAATCATCGGGTGAGGGAATCTGACCTAAGTCTCTATGCTCATAACGATGCCTTGAAGAGAAAGAAGAAGTAGCTACTGCATTGGAAAGTAACAAGGTATAGGCTTATTAAAAGGTTGAATGCGAAAGGGTTAGCTCTCCAGTTTCATAAGTGCTCCCCACCAATAAAACATGGGATAGAAATATTGATTAAGAATGTTGATCTCTGACCACGTTCTCTTTTTATTTAGCACAATTTTCTTTTTTGGCGAATGTAATAGATGCATGAGGGCATGCATCAAAATCAGCGTGGGAGGATGTTGATACCCCGTTTTGTCCCCACTACAACTTCTTTCCACCTCCATTCTTGTCCTTTTTGTACTCCTTTCACTGCCTTTTTTATTGCTCCAAAACTGTCAAAATCCTATTAAGAGGTAAAGCATTTCGTTGTGTCATTTTGCTATTTATTAGTTAAATTTAAGTGAATTTGAGTTGTTACCAAGGAACTAACTAATCAATATAGTCGAGTGTGGATATTGCAGTAACTGAGTAGGATGAAATTAGGAGAGTGTTGGTCCATGAACCATGTTTCCCCATTTTTGTACTCAACATCCATTTCAGGATCAGTACTTAACAATATAAAGGATGGATAGGCTGCATACTTCTAGATGAGCGAGCCACCTCCAGCTATGCTCGAACAAGTTCAAGTTCTACCATGATAAATATCTCCACTATCCTCTCTGAACTTAGCTCGTACCAATCTTAGGGTTAGTTGAGGGTTTGTTAGGCTAAATCGAACAGGTTGCTCCAACAATCTAATCTGGAAGATCAATTTAGCCAAGCTGTTAGAATTTGCTATGTATGGTTCAGGTTGTTTTTAACCAAGTCTACACCTATAAAGGCTGCTCTGTAATAATTAGGAAGGTAGAAAACAGAAGGATATACTATCATATGTATCTTTTCTATCCAGACATATATTTTTAAGACTATTATAATGGCAATGTATTGAGTTCAGATCAATTTGTTGAATGGTTCACTGTGAATTCATGAATTAGCTGTGATTGAAGCTTTTCATTTCCTATAGGTAAGCTCCCAAGGTGTGGCCGGGCCCACCACTATCTGGGATCAACTTTGTATCATTTCTTAGGAATGTAGTTGTGTGATAGTTATAGCTGCTTCTTGGTTATCTTTGATTTATCAATTGTTTATATGCTACATGGAGGTTTCTATTAAATTTGAAACAATTTTAGTATGCTGACTATGTGATGTGTTTTCAGATCCTTTACTCCAGCATGGTTCTCGTGTGATTGGTGGTCCTACTTCTAAGGCAGAGTCATACTCTGTTCTCTAAAACCACAAACCATATTGCCCTGACTGTGATGTCATAGTTATATAAAAACTTGTTTTAATCATATCATAAACTAAATGCTTGTGGTAAGTTGTTCCATCTGAAGAAAATGCAGAGCAACCCTCGAATCTGAAGTCAAGATAATTCATTGAGTAATTAGGATTGATCTAGTTTGATTTTAATTATGCATGAAGTGGATTTCAGTTGATTCAAATAAATCACATTTGCTTGTTTCTTTCAATGATCAAATTGGTTAGCTTGCTTTAGAATTATTGTCATAAATGTGTCTGCCATAGGAGCATTCATTTGAGATTAATTGATCAGAATAGCTTGACTCATCATAAGTTTGGTTTAGTCCAAATCGATTGGTTGTTTGCTAAACTATTTTCATGAGTGTGTGTGCCATAGAAATATTGCTTTCCAGATTGATTAATTAAGTTAGCTCAACATCGTTTAATATTGTCTTGTTTCTCAAATAGGTTCTCAATTTTTTAATAAATTTGCATATTGATTTTGGAGTTCAAGAGAAAGATTTAGTTTTAGTTTTCAGTGCAATTTTCCTTAGTTTCGAATGCTTGAGTGTAGTACCATAGCCTAGAGTCTGAGACTGTTGATTTAAAATGTAGTTTCTAGCCTAGGGTAATTTCCATCACATGCCTACTTGATTTGATTTCGAAATAGGTTGCAGTCAGCTGTGTGACTTACCTTTCAAAATAGAGTATAGGTTTAAGTTTATCAGTTTGCAGACAATCTTTCATTGGTTTCACAAGGAGAGTTGGTATTTCATTGAGTTAAGTTTTTCTTTCATGATGATTGAATGTTAGAAGATTATATCTTGTTAAATAAGGATTTGATAGCAGATTTGAAGTTATTGTGTCTTTTTAATTTCAGGTGCAGGATTTAGATTTGTACTTAGTTAAACATGCAAGAGGATTGAATAGGTTTTTTTTTTTTTTTTTTTCCCAGTTGTGTCCAAGAGTGAAGCTTATCCCAGATTTGAAGTTACCTTTGGAAAGTTTAGTTTCAAGTTTACTTGCCTTCCGAACATGCTTGAAGTAGATTATAATTTGCAACTTTTTCATTCAAGAGTAGCATAGGTAACATAATTAGGGTTTCTTAGGGTTTTCATGAGATCTGAGTTATTTGATAAAGTGTTTTAATTGGGATTTTTTTCTTAGCATATATGTTGTGATTCAGATTGGGATTTCATTTAAGTATAGATTCATTAAGAGTTTCAAGTTAGAGTTTGATTATTGATTCTGCTAGCTAGGGTTTGATGAATTGTGTGCTAGATTCAGCTAACTCATTTCATAAGGGAAACCATTAGAAACCTGGCCAAGGACTGAATTTAGAAAGCACAGTACAACTTGTGTTTACGAGTCCGGATTGACATATAGATGCAAGAGAATTAATACACCCATTAAATCTCTCAACATGAGGTTTTGAAGCTATTCTAAGGAGGCATTTTGCAGTGACTCTTGGTATCTCTATCCCTTGTTTTCATGTAATTTCACATACCCATTTCATATTTTTATGTTTGCTACATATGACTATAATTTTATGCTATTTTCATGGAATTTGTGTTGTTGACATGATATATTATGTTAATTAGATGGAATTGTTAAGATAAAATAAATTATGGCATTAGCATGATGGTTTATTTTAGTTTTGCAATTTTTTTCAAGTTTGTTTGAACAGTATCCTGATTTCTTTGATAGGTGTTACAAGGGTTTTTCAAGAAATGGAAATTTCAAAACTTTGTGTATTCTAATGGCTGAATTCTTAATTTCTCAGCTAACCACCAAGTTTTTACTGATTTAAAGGAATTTTTAATTGATCCTTTAGATATTTTATAATTATTTTTCCATTTTTCATTCACCTTTCATATTTTTTAACTCTTCATGTCAAAACTTTGGGTCATGAATGGTCTAACTAAGGATTCGTGGAAATGCGACCCAACAAAATACTTTTAATGTCTGATATTTTTTCCCTTAACCTTGATTCCCAAACAAATTTCCAATTTGATATAAATTAGTGTTGAATTTGAACATGAGTACATAATTTTAGTACTTTATTTGAAGAACACATGATGAATGTTGAATGTAGACAACGAGCATATTTTCAAGGTCACTAAAATATCAATTGTGTTTTGAATCATTTATTTTCATTCAACATAGAATATATACACATATATAGAGATTTAATATCAATTAAATGGATATGATGAGTTCTTTATGTTATTTTACTTTCTTGTGACAATTTATAGAAGAAAATAAAGTACATGAACTTTGAAATTGAACTCAAAATCTGTAACATTAACTAGGTTCAAGATAGAGCTACATCGGCATTTCAAAACAACACATTCACAAGAAAAATATAAATATATGATCTTATTTTCTTTGATTTTGAGTCATCTACATCTATTCAGGGAAGTTTTAGGCCAAGAACTAATGAACTCAAACACTCAACCTAGATAACACATAAATACACCAATCAATATCTGATAACAATAGATGACCATACATGTTTATTTAAATAGAATATTATTAACATAAAAACAAAAAATGATCACACATAGATGTTCAAAATATCTGCACTATAACACAATGTAGTGTGACTTTGGGGACCCAACATCTCATGGCATCATTTTCGGGGATGATTTGAATTATGTCCCTTGGGAAGAACAACATTTATTTAGATTTTTTTGGTGGAAAAATATGAAATTATTCGATGTTCATTCCACATGGAAAATCCACTACTCTTAGTTTCCATCATTCCCTTACATATTATAGTCATCATACTCACCATTCTTACAATTACCACCATCCATAAACTTTAGTTAATTCATTATACATACTTACGTTGATTGTGTCCATTGCATTTACATACATTCCACAATGTCAACACTCACATTCTAGCGTCATCAAAGAGACACGCCAGGAACAACCTGTTGATGCCTTGAAAATCTCTGCATCAACTTCGGGGAAAACCACCCAGTCTAGACCTTAAAGGCAGCTCCTTTTCTGTTTGGTGTGGTGGTTTTGACTGGATATAATGAGACCAGTTTCCCAATGGTTTGTAAATAGGATGGATAAGTTGTTGATTATCTACTATCTAATGATAATGATGGATGATTTATTCTAAAATGTAAAACTATAAACAACTAATCTATCCCGGGAAATTTCTATTCTAGTGTAACTTTTGATGATCTTTATCTACAAATAGACATATAGATGACTCCATTGATAAACAAAGAAATTCATTCAAATGATAATTACTTTGTTCAAGTAGTTGAACAAAGTAGTCATTAAAACATTATTACACTTTTCTTCATATATCATTGACATAAATATAATTGAAAGAATAACACTCATTAAACATTCAATAGTGATAAGTATAAGGATTGTTGTTAAAACACATACATATATCCAATGATAGAAAGATTAAATAAATGTCGATTCGTATAAAAGAATGGAGCAAAGACATAGATAATAGTACCATATGTAATTTGGATCCCTCCCGATATCAATCGCATTCAGATTCCATCTTCTAGCTTAGAAATACTTTCACAAAAAGCAATATTGCATATCTCATCAAAGCATTCTTCATTAAAATTTGGAATATATGCTCAATCTTCATAAAAAAATATATCAGAAGCACAATAGTGTGACTTCCCGATCGAAGTTTTATACAAAAATTTAGGACCCTTTCTAAAGACATGAAAGGGTCTATAAATACTATCTAAGCTAACTGACTATGAAATAAAAATGCTATTAGGTGGTATAACCAAATCATGAAGATATCCTTGAAATAGGCCTACTTCCATTCGGTAGAATGATTCACTATTTCGGTCGATCATCCTTTGGCTTGAGTTGGCAGATAGCAAGCATTGGTTGCAATTCTGGAGGGTGACTCATATGAGAATGCAGTTGGGCTGAATACGTAGCATCATGAATTTCAGGAATCATTTAACTGATTGCAATGGTTAAACATTTGAGTGCTTCCCTTTGACTGTATGGTTTAACTAGGAAGAACCAAGAGGTGTCCCAAGTTAAACTTTGGATGCCTGCGATTAATCGCTCCTTCTTTTCCAATTCTTGTTTGCATGTTTGTTCCAATGTTTTGGATGATGGTAGTTTTCCTGGAGTGCATTATGAAATCAGATTAGACAGATAAAGAGTATCATTAATTAACTCAATTAAATTACCAGTTGATGATCTACATCTTGAAGTTTCCCTTTCTGACTTCATTAATTGTGATTTCCATTCTAGGAAAAGAATTTCCTTGTGTGATTCTAGAATTTTAGGGAGATTTGTGGCTTGCCTTTCACTGGTTTCTTGCCAAGCAAGAAATTTGGTTAAAGTCTCATTGTCTTGTTCCAAATTCTGCCTGGCGTCAACTAATTTTTCAATCAGTGATGAAGCAATCTCACAGAGGGGCTCGACAAGGGAAATATTATGACATAGTAAATTTAACTGCTTAATCAGTGCTTTATTGATCTGAAGAGCTTCGGACCTAAACTATGCTGGTTGAGGAAAACTCTTGAACTTTTCTATTTGTTGTGATAGCTGAGTGATTTTATCATCTTTTGTTTTACTCATTTGTTCATTCATTGTCTTCAGCTTGGCCATTGTTGTGCATAATTCTTTTTGTTTATGTACTGTGCTTTGGTCTATCCTCTGCTTCTCCTTGAGCAATTGCTCGTTTAGTTGGTTGTTTACTTGCTGCTGTGCTTCTAACTGTTGTTCTAATTTCTCTATTCTCTATTGTCTTTTGGAAACCTGTGCCTCCAATGAAACAATTAACTAATCTTTTTCCTTGAGTAAATTGCTCACTTTTGATGCTTTATCCATAGTAGTTGCTGAGTAGGCCCCAGAATATTGAGAGAGTTTTGTGAGGTCTTCAGAAGGATTGAATTCTTCTTTCCATACCACATTAGCCATCTCTATATGTGCAGGTAAAAGGGAAGATTGATCAAGTCTTCTCTTTTTCCTTTGTCTTTTTAATACAGCCCTATGCTTAGGGCTGTAGAAGACATCTAAAGGTGGTATTTCTTCTATATGCAAAACAATTTCATCTGATGGATCCTTAGGAATTATCTATACATCTTTACTTATGGGTAGGCCACTGGTTCCTTTAGTTGGAACCATATTTGTTGCTGTCTTGTGACCAATTGTCAGTTGAGGTGTACTAAAACCCTGTGAATTCTTAGGATTGCTTATAATGGAATCGAATTGTTGCCATTCTTTAAGGAGCTTGGGATCGATCTGAGTATCTATATCCATGTGTTCACTGCCTTTTTCCTGTTCTTTCTCTTGTTCTAGCTCTTCCTTTCTCAGGAATTTTTCCACAGCTGGGGATTTGTCACCAATTTGTTGTTCAGACTCACTTGACTAGATTGCTGGGGTGGTAGCTAATAAGTCCAGAGGCAGAGTTTGCAACCTTTGTTCTCTGAGCCTATTGAACACTTCTAGCCCTTCATCTTTATACCTGATCCTGGCCAGTGTTTTTACCTTAAATAATGATTCTTCTAAGGAAAACAGGTAATCGAATTCATCCTTTTCATGATCAAACTTTGCAAGTTTAGCTTGTTCAAGAACATTATAGGCAACTTTTCTAGGATCATATTGTCGATTGGGAATTGTTGTAAGATTGAGCATTTGTATTTTTTCTGTTTCCTTTTCTTCATGTTGGTAATCATGGAGAGTGTAAAAACCGCATCTCAAAGGAAATGTAGGCCATACCTGCTTCTTAGAATTTCTAAGAGTTTTGGATGTCCCTTCTGTTGTTATCTGATAGGCCAATTCCCGAGCTAACAGCTTATCAGGCACATATAGGGGAAGAACATGGGGTTTTGTAAGGCTACCAAACAGCCTTATATAGTTGAATTTGTCTTCTCTGAACCAATTTCCTACTGTAGTTAAGTCGATCCCTGCTTCCTTCGAAATCCTAGGGGCAGGCTTATCAAAAATAGCATAATAGACAGGCAACATAAAACCATTATAGATTTTGTACAAAAGATCTTTGTAGTGGGATTTCCATAACATCTGATGATAAATATGGATTAGCTTAGGGTCCTGGGGAATCCATCTCCATCCGAGTACTAGATATTCAGAGTTAAAACAGAGAGTATCCATAATATAAGCACTGTAACAAAAAGGGGGAATGGTCCTCGTAGTTTTACTTGAATTTGATCCGAATTCAAGAATTGTTGTGGCTAATTTGTCGAACAAAATGTTTGCCCAATCCATCACATAACTATTGACTGCTGCTTCCATTAAAGGTACCATTTCAATGGTGAATTTGGAAGAGTCATGTATCCCCCACATTCTACATATCATAGCCCTGGCATAACAGTAATGAGAAGTCAATGAGTCCGCCGAGTACTTACCTGATGATTCGTGTTTGTGCTTCTCGAGATTATGTCTCCACTACTTAATTGGGGCCGATTCTGTCTCGTTTTCATTTGCAAATTTTTCTAGGAAGGCTTTGTTGTACCGCTTTTCAAGTTCAGGAAAGTGATACATTTTCCTTAGATCATCAGGCTGGAACGAGCCAAAAATCCTCCCGTCAATTGTGTAAAATGTTCTATTTGAAACTGGAATTTCCTCTACCACCCATCTCACTACGTTAGTGTATGGAAGAATCTTTTCTCTTGCTGCTATTTTGTGCAAATATGAACAAGAAAAATCTTTGAGGGATGCTTCCGATTTGTTAGTTGAGTCAGCTGTGGCTTCTTCTGATATTTCCTCACTCTCCTCTACTTCAATTAAATTGTAAATGCTCTCCCAACTAGTATTTCCAAGGTTGAGGCACGTAGTGTCTGAGATTAACCCTTTTTTTCTTGGTCTGGGATCCTTGGCTTGCTGCACTATTTTTGTAGGAGTCGTTGCTATAGATTTCTTTGATTTCTTTCCCATTTGTTTCAAATTTCTTATTTTAATGGAGTTCTGCACAAGCGATGAGAAACCATGATACAAAGAAACACTGCTATAAACCAATATGAAAATGAAAACGAGTTACATTGATAATCAGGTGATAATGGATTATAGTAAGGTCGTTGCGGATAAAATCTAATGAAAATATCCACCCTTAACTGGTTCATTGACTAGCTGCTTAACCTGTCAATCATGGTAAAGGAGGTTTTAAATTTCCATCATGTCGTTTATATGCTGAATGATTCATTCAAGCATGGATTAGATTTCTTTGATGGAATTAGAAGTAAAGCACAAATTGGCGATTGGTAACATGAAAGGAAATGCTTTAATATTTGTTTTAAACATCTCTGATCACCGAAAGGTGATATAATGCATGCAAACCTTTTAAATACGTTTTCGAAAAATGCACCTCATTTAATGCATTGCAATTGGGGAATGGATTCGGGTCTTATTATTGTGTCAATGTGGTTTCGCCAATCACCAATTGCGATATGCCTTATCGCATCAGAGGATTCGAATGTGCCTTTAATCATGTGTTGACTTGTTATTGCCAATTGTCGATGGTGATACACTTTATCACATCAGAGAAATGAAGGAAGCTCTTTTAAATTGTTGCTTTAACATTTTACCTTTCCCGATATCCGATTACGATATGCTTTTCGGATCGGAGAGAATGGATGTATCTTAGTGCATACTTCCTTTGTTATTGCGATATGTGATCTTGTGATCGCTTTACTGTAATAAAGAAGAATTTTATAATTTTTAAAGACACACTTTATTTCTATTCAAAAGGCTTTTAAAATTTTCATTTACCTTAAATATTTTGATAATGGTTTCTCTTATGATGGGTTAATACCAATTTATTCACACATCTAAGTTTACTTTAAAAGGGACCCATTTCATATTATGATTTTCTATAAAAAAAATTATGAAATGTGGGGTTGTTGTATAGCACACCAATTGGCGATTCACTGGGAGAAACAATTATCTCTGAGAAATTAATTAAAATACATAAAATTTCTTCATCTGGAAATCTTACCTGATAGAGAAAATCTAATATAACTAGGTAATCATAAATTCTAAAAATAATGATAGCTATTTTCACTATTTCCTTCTGTTCTTAGAATTAAGTACATTCTAAGCTTTAAGTAAACCTTAATTGATTGATAATGATGAAACAAAAGACTTTTCCAACTTAGCTTTTATACAAACTCCTTTGTCATAGGTAGAGTCTCTGTTGCCAGCAAACATCTATAGTCTCGACAGGGTTACCTTGTAACCATTTGATCATTCATTATTCCATCCATTTCAGAGTATAATTAAAAAGAATGAATCCAAAAGATATGTTTCCATATTTTTGTATCACTTTTTCCTTTTTTTCTTATTTTGTAAGATAAAAATCCATTGTCCTGGTTAGGTGGCCAGTTGTTGACAATCCGATTCACTGGTTGTAATTTAACTGAACAAGCTGGCTCGTGATGAGACCCATTGTCTTATAATTATAAGCCATTACCCTATTTTGGTATGCAGTATTGGTAATGTCAGTTGAACTATTCCCCTATGATCATGGTAAGCAGGATTATAATAAGACCTCTTATCTTTTATATCAAATATATTTTAGAATTACACTCTGAGTAATTATAAATTTTGATGGATGGGATGAACAATTTTGTCCTTAAGAGAATATGTATGACAAGGTGAGAGTTGAAGATGCTAAGATTGAATCAGTCTCTATTTTATATTGATAACCATTTTCAGGCTTTTTAAAACATTAAAATTATTTACAGTACTTCTAAGTTTTGAGAAGATTTCACAGAAATAAAATACGGTTTTCAGAGTCTAATTATACCTAGTTTCCTAGAATTTTCATTTTCCTTTAAGGGTTCCATTTATTAAAAGTAAATACCAAAACTATTTTATTTTGAGTAACTCTTTTAGAAAATAACAATAGGAGGTTTTTTACAACTTTATTTTCCTAGGATTTTAAACAAAATAATTTATTCACACAAATTCTGCTGAAAATTGAATATTTACAATGGGAGAAGGGGTTACCTCCTCAATTGAAGAATTTTTTCAAGATGAGGCCGTTAACAGGAAGAGAATCTCTCTTTCCTGATATATCTTGTAATATGAATGTAGAAAGACCTAGATTCTCGCTGATTTGGAATGGTCCAAGCCACATTTTCTGGAATTTAGTATGTTTTCCTTTATCCTCATGGGCTTTGTCCCACTTCAAAACTAGCTCACCAACTTGTAAATGTTTTGAGCCGGTTGAACTTGTAAATTTTTTGAGTCGGTTGAAGTTGTATCGAAAGATGACTTAATAATATGCTAATGTTTTGCATTTATAATTTCGGCCTTTTGCCTTTCTTCTTCTAATTTCAGGATTTGATTGTGTCTAAGTTGAATAGAAGATGAGGGATTCTCTTCAATAAACTGCACTAAAGCTAGTGATGGAAGTACTAAATTTGCTGGTATGACAGCTTCCTTTCCATATACTAGATTAAATGGAGAAGTGCCTATGGAGGCCTTTTGTGTTATTCAGTCAGTCCATAGTGAAAATATCAAAGATTTATGCTAGTTTTTATGATTCTGCTCGATAGTTCTCTTAATGATTTTGATAAGATTTTTATTGGTAGATTCTGCTAAACCATTACCCTGAGGGTAGTAGTTCGCAGAATACTTCAATTTAAATCCCCTTTTAATAGCAAACTCAACTACAGAATTCACAGAGAAATAAGATGCATTATCAAAAATAAGAGTGTTTGGGACACCAAACCTAGTAATAATGAACTGATCTATGAATTCAATGATTGCCTCAGAGTTTGCTGTCTTCAAAGGAATTACTTCAACCCACTTAGTGAAGTAATCAGTAGTTGTAAGGATATACCTATGCTTTTTAGATGAATGTGGAGTGATTTCTCCAATGATGTCCAATCCCCATTGTTCAAAAGGTTGTTTAATGTTGACTGGTTATAAAGGGAAAGCTGGCTTCCTTTGTCTTCCACTAGTGGTTTGACAACTTTGGCATTTCCTTACATATTCATGAGTATCTCTGAACAGGGTGGGCCAGCAATATCCAGCATGAATGATTTTGTGAGCTGTTGTATCAGCTCCAAAATGTCCTCCTGTTGGTCCATCATGTAGCTCCTGCAAGACCTTTTGTGCTTCAGGTTTGTCTAAGCATCTTAACAAAATTGAATCATAATTTCATCTAAATAATACATCATCTACAATTATGAAGTTTTTTGCTTTCAATATTATGGCACGTTTGTTTTTATAGGAAATATTAGAAGGAGCATATCCATTTTTCAAATAGAAAATCAGATCTGCGTATTGAGATTCAGGATCAGTGATACTTATCTGATTGATTTCTTTAGTATCTTTTGTACCTTGAGGTTCTTGAATATTGGATGCTCTTGCTAACAACCTGCAAAAACCTTGGCCTTTGACAATCTTTGCTGGTTTGATTTCCAAGTCATATTCTTGTAATGTTGTGACTCAATTTTCTCTCTTTTCTCCTAATTCCCTTTGAACTAGTAATTGTCTTACTGCCCAAAAAGGGACTATAACTTTTGTGTGAGCTTTTAAGAGAAATGGTCTATAGTGTTTAATGGCTTTGTACACATCAAAGGCTTGTTTTTCAACTTCTGAGTAATTAAGTTCAACACCTTGAAGGTTTGAGCTGTAAAATGAGATTGGTGCTTCCAAGTTTTGATCATTAATTTGTGTCAACACTGCTGCATATGATGAATTAGATGCAAGGGTATATAGCATGAAATGATTTGAAAAATTAGGAGTGCTTAAAGCAGAGGCATTTATGATTGATTGTTTGATGGAATAAAATGCCTCTTTTTCTGTAGGACACCATTTAAACACCGAATTTTTCTTGATCATGGTTTGTAATGGCAAAACAATTTGGGAAAAATCTGGGACAAATATTTTTACAAAATTAATTTGACCTAAAAATGACTGCATGGATTTTTGATTATGAGGGAATGGAATATTAGAAATCTCTTTGATTCTATCTGGATCAATATAAATACCATATTTTGAAATGATGAAGCCCAAGAGCTTACCTTGATTAAGAGCAAAAAAGGACTTCTTTGGATTGAGTGAGATACCATACCTTTTGCAGCGTTCAAAGATTTTTTTCAGATCGTGTAAATGATTTGATCTTTTCTTGGAAAATACAGTAATATCATCTAAATAGACAACTATTGATTTATTGATCAATCCTTTGAATGCTATGTCCATCACTCTTTGGAATGTAGCTCCAGCATTGATTAATCCAAAAGGCATTTTTTGGTAGGCATAAGTTCCCCACTTGGTTCTAAAGGTAGTCTTAAGTCTGTCATCAGGGTGGACCAATATTTGATTATACCCTGAAAAACCATATAAGAAGGACATTAACTCAGAACTAGCTATTGAATGGAGTGTTTGATCCATGGTAGGTAAAGGGAAGTTATCCTTTTGGCTTTCTTTGATAAGATTTCTGAAATCGATACAAATCCTAATGTCACCATTTTTCTTCCTTACTGGCACCATATTGGACACCCAGTTTGAATGTCTAACAAGAAAAATTATCTTAGCCTTCAAGAGTTTGTTTAGTTCAGTGTTTATTTGACTCTCTAAGTTAGGATGAATCTTCCTTAACTTCTGTTGCACTGGTTTTTGTTCAGAAAGCATTGGAATAGTATGCTGAATGATGGATGTATCGTATGATTTCAAATCATCGTATTTCCAAGTGAAGACATTTTTATACTTATGCAATAATTTAATTAATGCAATTCTTTCTTCTAAAGAAAGTCCTAATCCCAAATTGATGTTTTGAGGATTATCCTCAGTACCAAGGTTTATCAATTCAAATCTCAAAGTAGAACTTTGGAGCTTTGAATTAGTAACCTGTTTAAACCTGTCTTTGATTTCATAAAGATCTTCAAGCTTAACCACTAGTTTAGGTATTGAGTTTTCTTTAATATTTTCCTTCATTTGAATTTCATTGTCACTTTCATCAATAATTTGATCATCATAGGACTTGTCAGAAGCTAAGAAATTTAAAATATCTTCATCGTGATTAAACACTCGCCAATTAGTGACATTATCAGGAATTGATGGTCTAAAAATTAACTCTATTGAAAATCTGTCTGGGCTATAATCTTCAGATGGAAGGAGCTTGGAGGCAACATTAGCTAGTAAATCTGCTGCTGCATTCTGGGACCTAGGGATGGGAGAAATATTGAATGCTAAAAATTGAGATATAAGGTCCTGTACCGAAGACTGGTAGTGTTTAAGTTGACTAGAAAGGCAATGAATAGTATTTCTGACTTGTTTTATAACAATTTCTGAATCACTGAACACTTTCAAATATTGAACTTTAAGACCAATTCCTTTGTAGAGTCCTTGAATTAAGGTTTCATATTCAGTTGTATTGTTTGGCATTCAAATTCTAATCTGCATTATAACATGGTCTTTTCTCCTTCAGGACTAACTAAAATACATCCTGCTCCTGCACCTTCACTAGATTTAGACCCATCAAAGTATAATGACCAAATCAAAGATTTATATACAGTTTTATTTACAGTTTCCTTAGCAATATTAACACATCTTGATGTATCTGCTTGTGAAAATTTTTTGATTTGAGATGTGAAATTATTGACTGAGAAAGGTGATGGTTGGGCGGTGAAATTTCCAAGGAATGATTCAAATGAGTAATTCCCCAAAATATTGTTATTGAATGCTATTGGTTGATTTTCTTGTTCGAATTCAGTGACAGTATGGGTCATGTGTTTCTCTTAATCAATCTTGATCTCATTTGGCTTTCCTTTATAAGATAGGCACATATGAGAGCAATCGGTGGAGATATAACCATGGAGTTTCTCAAACCAGTCTTTACTCAAAATCAAACCATAGAATTCAGGTATATCAATGATTAAAATATCAATTCTCTGAACCACTCTTGGACAAGCTGATAGTGTTATGAAACCAGCTCAAGAAAAGATAGAAAAGATAGATCAACGCTTTAGAATTCAGCCTCTTCGAGGGGGAAACCTCCTTTACATTACATAA
>APFE030676795.1:48200-64808 GCA_000404065.3 Pinus taeda | reverse complement strand
ACTATACTGAAACCTTCTCCCTTGTTGCCAAAATGAACTCTGTCCGCCTTGTTCTTTCCCTTGCTGCCTCTTTCAAATGGGAAGTCCATCAGATGGATGTTAAATACGCCTTCTTGCATGGGGATTTGCATGAAGAAATCTATATGGAACAACCTATTGGGTTTATACAAACAGACTCCAGTCTTGTATGTCGGCTTAAGAAATCCCTTTATGGTCTCAAGCAAGCTCCTCGGGCTTGGTATGCCAAAATGGATAGCTTTCTTTAAGAATCTGGCTTTTCTAGGTGTTATTCTGACAATACTGTCTACACCAAGAAAGTGGGCAAGTCTCTTATCATTCTTGTTCTTTATGTTGATGATCTTATCCTCACTGGTAGTGATCCCACCCTTATCAACCATGTGAAGTCTAGCCTTAAAAAGAAGTTTGAAATGGTAGAATAAGGACACTTGCATTATTTTCTTGGTCTTCAAGTCTTGCAATCCAATGAAGGTATCTCCCTTTCCCAGTCCAACTATGCCTGTGATCTTCTATGCCATTTTCAGATGGAAGACTGTAAGCCAACCCCTTCTCCCTTTCAATCTGGAGCAAAACTTTCAGTCACTTGTACTTCCCCTGAATTTGATGCTACCTTATATTGTCAACTTCTAGGAAAACTTTTGTATCTGACCCATACTCGTCCTGAACTTTCCTTTGATGTTGGCCTTATTGTTCGATTTATGCAAAACCCACATGAAAGTCATTGGAAAATAGCTAAAAGAATACTTCTTTATGTTCGAGGTACAGTCTAGTTTGGGATTCATTACAGTATAGAAGAATCTCCTCTATTGGTCGGTTTCACTGATTCTGATTGGGCTGGTGACCCTGATGATTGGAGGTCTACTGTAGGTTATGTATTCACTCTTGGTTCAATACCTATTACATGGGCTTGCAAGAAACAAAGTGCCATTTCTCTTTCTTCAGTAGAAGCAAAGTATCGTGGTGCCATAGAAGTTAGTAAGGAAGCCCTATGGCTTCATCAAATCCTATCAGAGTTTGGCTTTCAGCGGCAACATCTGACTACACTTTGGTATGATAATCAAAGTGTCATTCAACTATGCAAAGATCCAATCCAACATCAACGCAGCAAACACATTGAACTGCACATGCACTTCATCAAAAAGCTCATTCACGACCATGTTCTTGAAGTGCAATATTTTTCAACAGATGATCAAGTTGCAAACATCTTTACAAAGGCTCTCACAAAGGTGAAGTTCACTAAAATTTGATTTATGGTTGGAGTTTAGGAAGTTGTCACTAAGCGGGGGGTAGGCTCTAGTGCCTCCTTCCTTCTCCTATTGTGTCATATTTGTACATCCTTCAATCTTATCCCAAGTTGTTCTTAAGGGGGGATGTTAGGATATTCCGACACATAGGAAATAGTTAAGTATAACTTGGCCTAGTGTAGAGTTAGGTAAAGTGTGTTTCTTTATTATGTACTTTTGTAACTTACAATCTGACGATCATGATATTTAGTGATCCTGTAGATTATATTCTAGATACATCACATTAGGTTTCTTTTTTATCGACGTTTCCAACCAGCAATGGTGGTTCATCTTCAGGATGTGAAAGATTATTGAAAGACTGGTCTTATTTTTCCATATATGAGATGCTTTGTTGACAGATATTAGGATTTATTAAATTATATTTAAATTATTCTATTTGTTTTAATTATAATTTAATTGTTCTATTATATTTTGTTAATTTAATTATATTTTAGTGATATTTAGGGTTTAAAATTATAGAATTAATTTAATTATTCTATTATGTTTTGTAAATTTAATTGTATTTTTGTGATATTTAGGGATTTTAAAATTATTATAGAATTATTATTTCATTAGGGTTTAGGTTGCATAATTATAAGTTTGTATTAAATTATTTCTTATTCTAATTATATTTATTTTTAATTAATTTTATTGTTAAATTATATTTAAATTTTATTTATTTATTAAATTATATTTATATTTAATTATTTATTATGGCTATCCATTTTCGTATTTCTATCTGTTTTCGTTAATTATTCTCTTATGTTTCATTTTTTTAATTTTTTTAATTTTTATTAATTATCTCCCTTATTCTATTTTGTCTTGTTACAAAATTAAAAAATTAAAATGAAACATAGAGATAGATTAATGAAAACAGATAGAATAAAGAAAAGTGGACTTAGCCTAATAAATAATTAGAAATAAATTAATTATAAGCAATTAAAATAAATAAATAATTAATACAAATATAATTAATATAACCATAACCCTAATGAAAATAATAATTCTATAATAATTTTAAAAATCCCTAAACATAATAGAACAATTAAATTAATTATATCACAATTTTAAACCCTAAATATCACAAAAATATAATTAAATTAACAAAATATAATAAAACAATTAAAATTAAATTAAAACAAATAGAATAATTGAAAAAGAATTTAATAAACCCTAATATATGTCCACTAAATATCTCATACATCTCTATATATATATGGAAAAATGAGACCAGTCTTTCAATAAACATCCTAAAGATGAACCACTGTTGCTGGTTCGAAACATCGATAAAAAAGAAAACTAATCCGATGTATCCGGAAGATAATCTACATAAAGTGGGAGAATGTTGGGTTGTGTTATATTCTTTCCACGACTAGCCCCCTAGTTAAACCGAGGGTTTAGAGGGGGGGCTTAATTTTATATAGTTAGAGGTATTGAGATGAAATTTGGTTAGATAGAGACCATTCTAACTCTTATATGCTACAGAAAAGACTTTAAATTTCAAGGATGAAAGACAATAATAAAACCTATGATAATTGCAATGAAGGAAAGAAAACTATCCTAACTATAATGAAAATAAATAATACGTATTCTATTGTGCAAAGAAAGAAAAAACATTTTTGAAGTAAAAGCTTGCAAATAGTAAATCTTAATTTTGTAGGAAAGGAGAAATTTCTATAGAAATCTAGGTCAAGTCATTTACTTGATCTCTCTACTTCTAAATTCCATTATCAGGATTCCACAACCATAAAAACACATCAAATAAGGTGAATCATTAGTTGAATGCTAATATGGGCAAGTGTCAAAGGTAAATTATTAACTGCTTCAGGGGTCTTTGTTTTGGTATAGGAGATAGTCTAGCGAGCAACAAAATGTGCTAAAGGCAAGGTTGGAAAGTAAAAAAAGCTAAAGAAGGGCCAAGAAATGATAATACACACATGTCCAAATCATCACATTAGCAATGGTAGGGTTTATTTAACAAGATACATGGATTTAGGGTTTATTCATCAGGATATGTGGTTGTAGGGTTTCCTGTAGCTACAAAACAGGGTACTACACAAACACAGTTAAACTATAAATCATGGAAAATAAATAAATTGTAGCAAACAAAGTGAACTAAAATGAATAAAAAATAATGCTACTTGATCTATGTAATCCATATGAATATTATCATCATATGCTCAAGATGCTTTGTAAATAAATATTATTCATAAATCATCTAACTGACCATACATAAAATAAATATTTAGAAATAAACTATAGAAATAAAAAGAATATAAACAACGATGGTATTAAGCACCTCAGGTGGGCCCTAACCCAAGGAATCTCAGAACCCTAAAGGAGAATTAAACTAAGAATTGAAACCAGAGATTATTTCCATTAATCAAAAACTAGTTGTGCATGGAAAAAGTTGTAGCATTGTACTAAAATTATCCTAATACTCTCATGTTGTTATTTTATAAATTCTTCCTATTTTGTTTCTTAAGGATACTTGAGCCCTATATTTATACAAAATAGGTAGGGAGCAGTCTCATTGAGGAGAGGATTACTTTCCTCCAAAATCCCTAAGAATGTTGGATCATGCTTCCTAGGCCGCCACAAAGCAGCAAGGAGTATTTATTATCCTCAACTAGCCGAGTTAGAGGTCTTCATTAGCAAGGAGCAGGCCCCACAAATATTTTTGGCTATATCTCCTTGAAATTTGTGCAAAATCCTCTTAATATCATGCACGGTAATCATGTTAAGCAAATAAAGCATGAAAAATCTCCTTCACTCTGCTAAGAATGCATTGAGCTAGGAAAGTGTTTTTAAGTGCAAAAAGGAGGTTTAATTTAGCTTTTATGTGCTTAGGAGTGGTTAGACGGTCCTTATTTTTTACTTATTTAGGAGTACCATCACTGGGGTTTGTACAAAATTAAGAGGGTCGAAACTATATGTGTAGTAGGCACTATATATTCCCTTTTTTAACTTTGTAGGTAGTAATACTAAAATGAAATAAAGATGCATAGAAACCACATTGACTAATCTGTGTTATAGGAAAACTGATATTGAAGGAAATAACTTGATAAAAGAAAGATAACACACAAACCTACGATATTTTCAATAAAGGAAGTCACACTAATCTATATTCAATGAAATGAACAACTATTCTATCTTTCAAGGAAATCAAAAATACTATTTAAATGAAAGCTCGTAAACATTAAACCCTAATTTTCGAGAAATGACGCAGGTTTTACAACAATCCAAATAAAGGCGTCTACGAGGTCTCTCTGCCTTAAAGTTCCAATCTTAGGGTTCAATGAGTGTTGTAATATATTAAGGAAGGAAAATCATGAGTTTAGTAAAAAACTGAGAGATTTTAGAAGGCACGTTGCAATCTACTCTGTGAGTCCATGTTTTGCTACAATACACAGACTAGTGAGCAGGTGAACATGCTAAATGTGAGTATGTTAGTCAAGGAAAATTTTAAGGATGGAAATTTTTCTTGAAGTTTAGAAACATTGGCGAATCTCATTAATCCCTAATATGCAAACTATAAAATGTTTATTGATATATTTGTAAAATTATTCAAATTTATAATGATTTTATATATAGTTTCTATATAATGTTGGCGATTTTAAATTGTAAAATAATTTTATATTCTAAAATTTGGGCGAATCACCTTTTATAAAAATTGGAAATTAGCGAATCTTTTTGTGGAAAAATCATGGAAAATTAGCCCACTGGGCGAACATTAGCCCCTAAAATTTGCCATGATGTTAGTGCCTAAATCTGCCTTAGGCTGAAAGAAGGAAAAATTCAGGGTAAGCACAAACCACGCTCAGTCTGGTAGCTAGCCCTACTAGAAAAGGAGAGGGCTCTCTCCGTGTCACACTCAGTGAAGAAATAAATAATATGGTCTGAGATGACTTACAATGAATATTGATTTTATGCTAGGTAAATGAATATGAAAGAAGTATTTTGATAAATTACTGAGTTTTCTAGGATGTATGGGACCAAAGAACAGCATGAGCAGAGAATTTAACTCAAAGGCACAGATTATTTTGTGACGCAAGACATGCAAAAAGTCTAGTAATTAGATTTGAAATAATGTGAAATGGAAAGATTGTTTAAGATGGTGAAAAGGGCATAAATACATGAATCCTTTTCAACAGAAGAAAAACACAGAACGTGAAAACTTTCCCAAAGGAAGAGCAGTAAACTGAATTCTACCTTCTCTTACTTAGAAACTTTCACTGGAAATGAATATGAATGAACTATGAAACATAACAAAATACATATCAAACAGAAAGAAAATACATTTTCTAAACTCACACCACAGGAATCTCATGAACTAGAGCCGCAACCTTTCATTAATTCTCTGTCAAAATGTACAGTGAGTAACTGAGTTTCTCTCCCACCGTTTCCCAGAAATTCCAACCAACCCTTTGCAAATGGTTTTTCATACAATAAATAGACTTTGCCATCAGGAAACAGATCGAACCAAAGTTTGGGAGTTTTTTAAAACATTACAAACTAGAAATGAATAGCCAACCATTAGTGATAGGTGCAGCGTTACAAAAATAACAAAACTGTAGCATAGATTTTTTGGGCGACTGTTCGCCTTCCTTTTGCCACTTGGATATAAGCTAACCTTTAATGAAAATGTTTTTTAAACTTTGCCTTTGGTGCCAGGAAAAATGTATTGTTAATGAACGGGCCCACTTGGAGAAAATCGTAAATTGAATTCTCGCGGAGCGGAAGTGATTTTGGCCTTTGGGTCTCTGTGCGCCGCGCCAAAAGATGTATGTGTCGCGCCATTTTGGAGGTGGTTTTTAGGTACTTGCTGAAGTCACAATTGAGCCCAAGTGTGCTTGTTGGAAAGCCCTACCATCTTACTTTCCAACCCAAGTGGAATTTCTGAATTTGGTGCCCATTTTCCTCTCCAAAACCGCAATCTCCCAAGACTGTTTCCTGTGTGTCAAAATAGGGGCAGAAAGGTCATTCGGTGAGTGTTTTTGACCTCCTGAGGACTCAAAACTTGCCCAAACTTCCTGGCCATGCACCAAAAATCATAATTTTTCATGCCAAATCCAAAAATATATTTTTTTTCAATTTAGAGCTCCCTAGCATAAGCGCGCGCCATGTGGCGTGGCGCACAGGGAGAAAAACCTTGTTTTTGTACCAAAATTTGTCAAAAGACCAAAAATGCCCCAAATTTTTTGAAATTTGGGCTAAATCTTCTCTATGAAGTGTCATTCTGGGGCAAAGAGGCTTCGGCCAAGATTCAGAGCCAATCTTGCTCTTTTTTCCTCTTTTGTCTTTTTGTTGCCTTCGCCAATTTCACCTTCAAATTCCTTATCCGAGCTTTGGAACTCATATTGCGTGCCTTGTAATGATAAACCATATGCCTCAATAATTCTTTATCCTTGCCAGCCTTTTCTAGCAGTCTCTCAAGGTGGATGTTGATCCGCTCGAGCCAAGACTCTCGGTCATCATTAATCTCTTGCTCTAATGGAGTGAGCTCAATCCTCCTCTGTTGGGTGGATCGACGATTCTCACGGATGTTTTGCAGCTCCATGATCTCCTACTGGTCTTCGAGCTGTTTATTCCTCTGCTCCAAGTATCTGATAATCCACTTAGCCCTCTCCAAATTGAGAGACAAGGCTTTGATCTCTGTTTGCTGCTCCTGGATGATCCTTCTAAGTTTGGCACTCTCCACATCTGTATCATCATCATGAATGAGAATGAAGCTAGTCTCTCATTCACCTGACGGTCCCTCGTCATGCATTGGCAACTTGCCTTTGTCCTGTACCTATGTTGCTGATGTCGGAAGCGAGGCCCCTTCCACCCCGAGTGGAGATAACACTCGCTTTGCTGCTGCGAACAAATGTCTAACGCCCCTCTGATATGTGATGAATACATGCACATTAGCGGTCTCATGGTGCTCATACTGATGAGAAGGACCACCTATCTCATGTTTGATTTCTGATAATCCCTTTGAAGTGCTGAAGAGGTCACGGGAGATGAAATCGTCCCAAGTAATGCCCTGTAATCCAAGCTGATGAACCACCAAAATCTTAATAAGAGAAAAATGATACACACTGTTAAGTTGCTGCTGAGGGGTTTTGCGCTGCATAAAGGTGTTCATCATCTCTATGTTCTGGCAAATGAAATATGGGATGTTCATCATCCATACCCTGGTAAAGTGCATGAGCAACTTGATGTGATAAGCATATAAACAAGAGAACCGTCCCTCACAGCTAAAATATTTCATGATTAACTTCATTAGTGGAGCATATTCATCTTTCAGATATTGGAATGGAAAGACTCTTTTGAGTTGCCTCAAGAAACCGGTTTTAATGTATGGCTCATAATGTTGCCGATCAATCTTATGTTTCTTGTTCCATGGTTCTCCAACGTTCGGTATGCCGGTTGCTAATGAGATAGATTCAAGTGTAAGTGTGAAAGTGACACTGACTAAGATAGTGTGATCTCCATGTAAGTGAAGCACAAAAAGACGAGCCAACTCATGATGAAATCGAACACTAGCCACCTTTTGACAAAACTCAAAACATGATATATGCTAGAAACACAACATAGCAAGAGGGCATGCCTGCAATTCTGTAAGGGTGGTTGGTTCTTGTCTAACATGTCTGCCACTTTTATGAGGCCTCCATGGAGCCTATTCTTTTGAGGACGAGTCACTTTGGGTTTCGATTTCATAATCCGATGAACGCTCAGATGCCATGACTGTTGTACCAAATTCCTTGAAGAGAAGATGCTGTTGTATATGGACTGTGCTTGAACTGCCCTTTAATGATGTATGAAACTCTGTGCTATAATGCAATATAATAGAATTCTGCCACCAAGGGGAACAATGCAATAAGGGACTGTTAGGAATAATATGAAGCGATTAGGGACTATGGGGAGAAATTGTGTTTAGGGACATGTAGGAGGGTTTGGGAAATTTATATAAGGTAGGATTTTGGGGTTTTACATTTGAAAAATGAGTGGAGGGGATAGGGAATAGGAGTTTAGTAACATTTTAGGATAGGGAAAAATTGGAAAAATGGAATAGGGGAGAAAATAAGGGAAAAATGAAATGGAGGAGGAACCTTGGCATCAACACAACGGATTCGCAACCCTAACAGCAAGTATTTTGATGACTTTAAGTGGTAGGGCTTAAGAGTTTTTGTTGCAACCATAAGTGGCCATAAACCATCATCATACTAACACAAAAATGAATGAAACACTGAGAGATCGACCCCACCTAGCAAATTCAAGGGATTAAAAGGCAATTTGTTGCAATTCTAAGAAAAATCGGTCCTTTATGTGTATGCGTCGTGCAACATACCCAGTGCGCTGCGCCATTTGAGTGCGTCGCGCCTGTGTTATTTAACACTGTGTGGTCACGCCCAGTGCGCCGTGCTCCTTCAGTGCGTCGCGCCTATCAAGACACCTCCAACTTCACCCAAAACATGCGCTAGCTCTTAAAATCACTTTGAAATGCTTCTCTTTGACCTTAGTGTGCAAAATGACATTGATTCTTATGAAAAAATCTATATAAAGACATTGGAGTCATGGTTTTGATTTTTGTTTCTTCAAAACCCACTTTGGCAATGTTTTGTTTTGGCACTTTTTCCATGATTTAATGCAACTTTTTATTTCACTTTTCCTTTTTGGATTTTTGACTAAAATGATGAAATTTTTGGCACTTTTTTTTGCAAGGGTAGCTGACATGGCATTTGGCAAAGGAGATCATGACTGCACCTAAAGAGATCAACTGGAAACTTTTGAAAATTATTACAAATGACAAACTGTTGACTTTTCTTCAAAACGGAGTTTTGAAGAACAATCGTAATCTGTCAACATGATGATGAAAATATTTGATTCACAACTTTGTAAGGGCCTCCCTTTGGCCTGCATGGCTTTATTGGACATTGTTGAAGACCAAATTTACTAATCCCTAGACCTAATGATTGAAATGACTCTTGTCCATTAAAAGATCAAACATTGACCGTCATGGACATTAATAAACATTGATGAAAAGACATAAGCCAACAAGTGCAAGACATGAGGGGTAATGACTGACAAGACCCTTCCATTAGATTATGACATGTCCCTAGCAGAATGCAACTGAATGGATGGAGCGAGACACCTAAAAATGAAATGCAGAAAGAGTTTTGATCTTTGACGGAGGACTGACAAGACCGACTCTAACAGAGTCTATAGTGCAAGGAAGATAAGAATAACTTGTAAAATGAAAGATTACACCTATCCAAGGAATCAAATAAACTTTTTTTAGGTTTAACCTAGAAAATGTAAGTTTGTAGGGTTGCCTATAGCTGTAGAATAGGGTGCAGTGTAGGAAATAATGAACTATGCACAATGAAAAGCAAATAAATAATAGTAAAAGAAATGAAATAAATTAAAAGTGAAAATTTTATTTAAATAATGTAACCAATGCAACTATCATCACCAAACTCTTAGATAATCTACAAGAAAAGACTATTCATAAAACTCATCTAATTAACCATGCATGAAAGTAATTTCCAAAAATACTTTGCAGAAATAAATAAATGCATGACCAAAAATGATACAATAGGGATCTTGAGTACCTCAGGTGGTTCATAATCCAAGGAAGTTGATAACCCTTAGAATAAATCCAAACTAAGAGCTGAAATCATATATCACTTCCATGATTCTTGTCTAATTGATTAGGAGATTGGTATTCTATGATTTTCATATTGTGGGAAAATACTTGCCATCTCCTCTTGAAATTTTGTGAGATTAACTCTCTTAATAGCCTAAAAGTGTCTTCAAAATGGAGAATGGACTATGTTGTAGTTCCTAGAGATAGGCCCCGAGTTGACGAGAGACCAGTGCCTAGCACATATTGATGAGTGCTTATAAGATATGATAGAATTGTTCACTTACACTCAATATTTACCTATATTTTAAGTCAGAATTGGTTCATAACATTTTTTATGAAGAGAAATACTAATTTGGGTGTAAATAATACTCATAGAAGCATTAATTTCTAACTCCAACAGCAAGCATTACATGAGCATGAAACTTTATCATTCATTTGTAATGTATTCATGAAAGGAATACAAAAGGAAATAAAACCAATGCACAAGGCTTAAATTAATAATCCAGTGCATTGAAGTTCAACATGAGGTGGATGAGAAAAACATTCAAATGATGTGCTAAGATACATGTAGTGCATTTTAAGGATAACAATTCTTATCATTCATAGGCATATTAGATCCACATTAGATATAGTTGAATTCATGAAGTCATAAAAAATAGCCAACAACTGCTATTACATCTAATCTAAGAAGCAGAGTGAGGGTATATGGAATAAACACAAAAGAGAATACATACTACACATTCATATGAGTCGGAATTGCCAAAAGATTCCATTAATCTTCAACAGAGCATACATTTCATTTACAAATTGCAGAGCATGCCTCTTGAAAACAAAATTCGGAACCCTTGGTTATGTAGCATAAACTATTTTTATATGGCCTCAGCAAGAGAACCCCTTACAAAATATTCTTTCTTGATTCAAGAGTGAATCATCATGACAAAAATATTATTGTGCTTTAGTGGAACATTTATAGTAGTCAGATCCTAAATAACTAGCATTGAGTCTCTGAAAATATAATATGTACATAAAACATAAAATATCAAAGTTTCATGATCGACACAATCAACAATATATTTAATCATGATAGACAAGCTTAGGAGGCAGCGTCATTAGGTCGATGGTCTGGAGCACTAGAGGATTGATGAATTGTTCTCATCTTTGTGTCAATGTTGGAGTTGGTAGAGGAGTGTGAAAGAATTGCTGATATGAAATCTTGAGATTTGTGAGCCTTGTATAGTTCAACCTAGGGTGGAACAAAGTCTTCACCAATCCTAACAGCTGAAAATCCCTTCTGATATAATTAACCACACTTTTACCTTTCAGGGTGGAATTCTTCTCATGAGATGAATCCACCTTGATCTTGGCCTCAACTAACATTTGACTGTATTGTTCCCACGGGATCAACACTCCCACAAAATCCCAACAGTTAGGCAACCCTGCTCTGAATCCCTCCTCAAACTCAGAGTTGAAGGTAGCCACATCCTTCAACACCATGTATAGGAATTCTTTAGCTTTTGGATATGGCCTCCTAATTCTAAAGCACTTTGGACATCTCCATGATGTCATACACCCTATCCACCACATATATAGCCCTAAACTCATTGAGGACCTTCTCATTTACAAACTGGATAAATTTCTATGAAATATGGGAATTCTTTTTAGCTTCTTCCTTAGCATATAGGATGAAGAACTCATAGTCCTTGATCATGATATTTTTCTCGTCCATTAGAGTTATGTGCTCCTAGGCTTTTTCCATCTCCGCTATTATTTCATCCTAGACCAACTGCTTAGCTTGCAGGAGGAACAGATTTCCTTTCAGTTTTCCTTTGAGCTCAGAGATCTCCTAATTAGCTGCCTATAGATTCTTACTAATTAGATCTACATTAGTCCTGGAAGTCTCAAGTTGTTTTTATTTTTATGCCAAGGATCGTTGGGCCATGTATAAGTCCTTTTGCACCTTCTTGAGCTCTCCTTCCAAGAGTTGGAGCTCAGTGAGGGTCTTTGTAAGTTGTTCTATGGGATCCTAAGGGTTCTCAAGCACCAACATTGCACAAATGTGAGTGTCTATTCCAAGCTGAAGTTCTGCTACCTGTTGCTTAAGAGCCACCACCTCATTGTTTTTGTTTATAAAATATTTTTCCAAGATCACTTTCTCTTCCTGCACTTGTGCAAGTTCCTTGGACTGCACAAGTTCATTGGCTCACATCTTCAACTTGTGTCTTAACTCCTAAACCTCTGCTTGTGAGATTTGAATATGTTAGGTCCCTATAATACTAGTGTATTCCCTTATTATTATTGTCATTTTACCCCTTATTGTTATTGTTGTGCCCATGTCATCTCCATATTGTTATTATTGTTCCCCACATAAACCCACTATTGTATTGTTGTGCCCTTACATCATTATTGTTATGTCGGTTTTAATTATATTGTGACCCCTTAGACTCCTATATATAGAAAGGAGGCATTGTCATTTGTATCATCCAAGAATTTTTCATTTGTGTAATGTAAAGGAGATTTCCCCCTCGAAGAGGCTATTTTTAAGTTTTTGATATATCTCTTTCTTCTATGTTGTGAGCTGTTTGCATAACAATTGGTATCAAAAGTTTCGATTCTAGGGTTTTACTGCTTCAAACAGGTCATCGTGGAATTTTCACTATAAACTTGTTTCTACAAAGCTTCAGAATCTAAAATTACAACCCATTTTAGACATATTTGTGATGAACCATGTGACCAAATTTCTGATCTTGTATCGCTATATTTGCATAGATATGAACTACAAAAGTTAGGGTTTTTGCAGTCTCCTGAATTGGATCTCAAAAAGGCCACCTTGGGAAAATCATCACAAATTTCTCTCTGAGCATCTAATTCACATTTAGTAAAATGTGATAGAAAGAAGATGAACTGTAGTTTCTTGGGTATCATTTTCTGAACATGAGGTCGAAACAATGACATGTGGAATGTCGTACAAGTTCGCTCTACTGGACGAGTCTATAATTAGGTTATTGCGGGAGATTTTGCATAACTCTTTCTTCGAGAATCCAATTGAAATCAGAATTGTGGGGTTGGAAATAAGACTCAGAGGATTATCACAGGCTCAAATTTAAGAACTTGATGATCTAAAAATACAGAGTTACAGGCATTTCAATATCAACCTCATACAAAGCGGAAAATAAAAGATGTATAGTTTTTTTTTTAAATTTTGCATAAGCCTTGTTTGAGAAAGTAGTTTGAAGTGATTCAAAGGCAATTTGAACCATAATTATTATTCATTGATGACCCAAATAAATAAAATGGAAACACCTAGTAAGCAACTTGAAATATCTACTATGACACATGAAGAAGAGGAAGAAACACAACATGATATATCAAAATTACGAGACCAAGTGCAAAAAATTTCACTCTCACAAAAAGTAACTGAAGCTAATATGGATGGTTTAAAGAATGGAATGGAAGCTAAGATGGGTGGCATGGAAGCTAATATGGATGGTATATAAGCAAAACTTAAAGGTAACATGGAATATTTGAAGATAGATTTGACAAAGTTGCTACAAGAAATGCTTACTAATGATGAAAAGGTAGTAAAGGAAACTCGTGATGAGAACAAAAGAAATGTTAGTCATGGTTTCATATACTCTAACATTGGATTGAAGACTCACCATGTTCCAAATATCGATATGAGTAATTTTGATGGCAAGGATCCCGTAACATGGATACTACATATGGATCAATATTTCAATCTCCATAATGTGAAAAGCACACAAAAGGTACACATTGCAACTTTATATTTGGAACCCAATAAGTTTGTATGGTATCGATGGATTTTCTCTCATAAACAAATTGTCACTTGGGAAATTTTTATGGAAGAAATGATAGCACATTATGAGGATACAAAAAGTAACACCTTTTTTAGCCAATAAATAAATCTCAAACAAAAGGGTTCAATGGCTGAGCACATTGAGGACTTCCAAGAATTGAATATATGGGCAAAATATATTCCAAAGGAGTATAGGATTGATGTGTTCATAGGGACTTTAAAGGATAACATTCATTGGAGAAGGCATTCAGGTTGGCCAGAAAATTTGAAAGAAAAATTATGGCAACAAGGAAGCCTACCACTCACAACTATAAAGATGGAAGTGTTGTTACCCCCAGCCTTCCCCAACCTACAAGGTTGACACCAAAAAAATTGGAAGAAAAAAGAGAAAAAGGACTTTGTTACAGTTGTGATAGAAGATTCACTAAAGGTCATAAGTGTGTTGAGAAGAAATTATTTTACATAGATTGTGAAGAGGAGGAAGAAAAGGAACAAGAAACATCAAAAGAAGAGGATACACACCAAGAACAAACCCTAGAGAAAGAAGAAATGAATCCGACCATATCTTGTAATACATTGCCCAGAATTACCATTCCTCAAACTATCAAGATAGAAGGACATATCAAGAAGAAAAAGATAATAGTGTTGATTGATTCGGGCAGTACCCATAATTTTATTCATTGTAAGATAGCTAAGAAATTGAATTTCTTCCTATATCTAGCACGAGAGTTTCAAGTGATGGTTGCAAATGGAGGAACCATAACTTGCTCTAGAAAGTGCCATGATATCAAGCTATCCATGGGAGAATATGTGTTGAATAGTCCAATGCTTTCCATTCCAATGGGTGGTGTTGATGTTGTACTAGGAGTCCAATGGCTACAATCTTTGGATATGATAACTTTTAATTTTCAACAAATTTTCTTGAAATTTGTTTCAGAAGGAAAGGAAGTTGAATTAAGGGGTATCACGTGGAAATCAAGAAATTTAATCATCTCTAACGGCATGAAAAAGCTTCTAAAGAAAGAACAACGAGGAGTAATTTCACAATTATGTTCGCTAGAGGTTCCCACATTGGAATCATCTATTTCTCCAGATATCCAAAAATTCTTGGAGAATCATTCCAGGGTATTTGAGACTCCCAAAGGCCTCCCACCTATTCGTGATCATGATGATGCTATTCATTTGATTCCAGGAAGTGTTCCTCAAAACATCAGGCCTTACATATATCCCTATGCCCAAAAGTGTGAAATTGAATGTGTGGTTGCAGAAATGCTAGAGGCTGGTATAATTCAACATAGTCAAAGTTCTTTCTCTCTTCCAGTAGTATTGGTGCAAAAGAACGATGGATCATGGCACATGTGCCCAGATTATAGGGAGCTCAACAAGTTCACTATTAAAGATAAATTCCCCATTCTTGTCATTGATGAATTATTGGATGAATTGCTTGGAGAAATTTACTTCACCAAGTTAGATCTTCGTTTAGGATATCATCAAATCAGAATGAAGATTGAAGACATTTCGAAAACAACATTTAGAACCCATGAGGGTCGTTATGAATTTTTGGTCATGCCTTTTGGCCTTACCAATGCACCTTCTACATTTCAAAGTTTGATGAATTCCATTTTCAAACCCTTCCTTAAAAAATTTGTGTTAGTATTTTTTGATGATATACTAATCTACAATAAGCCTTGGAAGGATCATGTTCAACATGTTGACAGAGTGCTCAAACTATTGGAGGAGAAACAATTATATGCAAAAAACTCCAAATGTTTCTTTGGAGTACAAGAGGTGGATTATCTGGGTCATATTGTATCTCATGAAGGTGTTAAGGTAAACCTTGGAAAAATTAAAGCCATTAAGGAATGGAAAATCCCCACATCCATAAAGCATCTGCGAGGATTTCTCGGGTTGACAGGGTATTATCGCAAGTTTGTTAAGAATAATGGGAGAATAGCAGCGCCTCTAACAACATTATTGAAGAAAGATGCATTTTCATGGACTCCAGAAGCAACAAAGGCCTTTGAACATCTTAAAGAGGCAATGTGGCAAGCACTGGTCTTAGCTACACCGGACTTCACAAAAACCTTTATTGTGGAATGTGATGCTTCAGGAAATGGAATTGGTGCTGTTTTAATGCAAAGATGAAAGACCCATTGCTTTTGAAAGTCGTCCAATCAAGGGAAAGTTTTTACACAAAGCTATTTATGAGAAGGAAATGTTGGCAATACTCCATGCACTTAAGAAATGGCGACCCTACCTAATGGGAAGACACTTCAAGGTAAAAACAGATCATGATAGCCTTAAATACTTTTTAGAACAAAGATTATCCTTTGAAGAGCAACGAAAGTGGTCACAAAGATGTTGGGTTATGACTTTGAAATCATCTACAAAAAAGGGAAGCAAAATGTGGTGGCAGATGCACTCTAAAGGATGAGGACGTGGAAGCATTGTTGTGTGCCATTTCTATTATCCAACCAGATTGGATAAATGAAGCAAGGGAGGAATGGAAGAATGATGAAGAAGTGTGGGCACTTATTCGAAAGTTACAACAAGATTCCAATACGTCTGATACATTTAGATGGAAAAATGACTCTTTATGGTAGAAAGATCGCTTATACCTCTATAACAATTCCCAACTAAAACAAAAGATTCTTATGGAATTGCACACTTATCCCTTAGGAGGGCACTTAGGATTTTTAAAAACTTACCATAGGGTTAAGAAGGAATTTTTTTGGGATGGCCTTAAATCATATATTCAAAAGTTTGTGGTGGAATGTTTGGTTTGCCAACAAAATAAAGTTGAAATAATTAAGACCTCGAGTCTATTACAACCTTTATCCATTCCAAGCCAATGTTGG